>RDSH01000181.1:0-39751 GCA_009428295.1 Tilletia walkeri
TCAGGGCACACCAATCATTCTAGCCCTTTCCGACAATCAAGAACGGGACTTCGATGAGGGCGACATGGAAAGGCGACGCTTCAACTTGAAGAAGGCCCTGCGCACCGCTTTTCATGTTGCAGACGAAGCCACGGAGATTATTTTCCGACGGGACGACGAGAATGCTCATGGTCAGGACATTGCGTTGCTGCTAGCCATTCCTCCTGCCCGTAGACGGGACACATTCGGTTCTGAATTCCGCGAGCGTGCCGGCGCCGCGAATGAAGGTTCCACAGTCAACATCATCTTGGCCATCCCAGACTCGCCTCGGAAACGAGATGGAAATGAGCTTCAAAGTCACGGACTCAGGTTAATCCAGCTCTTGGACATCGCATAGTCTCGCGATTTGGGCAGGGCCGAAGCCGGGCTGAACAAAATACCTGGGACGATGAAAGGTGCAGGGTCCGTCTCATCCTACGAGGTCGCAGACAAGGGCAGTGGCGCGCGGCCCATCTTCTTAACTTAGGCCCCGACCATGCGCAATAACACGTACGGGCTCCCGAAGGGTACTACGAGTCAGGCTCACGGCGGAGAGAACGTTGTAAGTGCGAAGGCCGGGAACAAGCAGCGCATCTCTCCTAGCCGGCCTAGCAAAAAAGCGGGAGTTCAGACAAAGGCGAAGGCAAATGGCAGAGGTCCATCGTCCGCCGTTGCTTAAGGCTACTGTTCACTCCTTGATGTCATTCTTCGCGTGACCACAGCAATATTGCAGTATACATATTCTATCTTCCGTTCTAAGGAAAGCACTTGCCCTTCCAGCCCGTCAGAACTGCTCAGCCAGGGCCAGTGACAATTTCCAGACGCCACTCTGCGCCAATGATCCAAGAGCCATAAACGCGAAAGCGGCATACAGATATCCCGGCGGCTCCTCGATCGCGAAGCGAGAACGGTTGGTCGTGAGTAGTACATGGAGGAACTCTACGCTACCCTCATTGGAAGCTTTCGGATTTCTCTTACAGTATGGCTCAATGCTCTAAGATCAAAGGAATATATAAAGGACGCGAACCCAATGCTCTCTCTCAGCAGATATTCTGGCGTCTTCACTCGTATACTCTTCTCCTCCTTTCCTTCTTGGATGCAGCTGGTCTGCAACACATTCTATCCCTTCCCTCTTCCTACCTTCCCTGTTCGCCACACACTCTCACACTTCCAAAATGGTCGCACGATTTGCCCTCCTACAGGTAGTGACGTTGGCTCTGATGGCCCAAGCTGCACCCGTGGTGCGCTCTCCCGGTGATGCTGGTGAGTTTCGATCTACCCGTAGCGACTGGAATTTGGATATTGAATGCTGAAGAAACCTTGCTTTGGTGCCCTGGAAAATTCCTGCCCAACGGCCCCAAGGTCCGTCGTCTCCTTCTGCTCGTGGACTCCTTCAGGGTGATTATATGGAGGCTACACCGAGGGGCTTCCAGGATCGTGAAGATCTTGGTGCGGCAGCCGGAGCGTCCAAGGTTCCATTCAAGCCGATGGCCCTCGGTCTGGTGGGTGGCGTAGCCCTCGACCATGTACTGTCCTCCCTTCCGACGCCCTACTTCCACAGCCAGCCCAACTTCCGATCATTCGACAGCAACGACAACGTCGTAGCAGCTGGCACCAAGCGATCAGAGCCTGGAGGCTGGCCCTGGAGGTGGATCCTGGATGGACCTCCAGAAGGACTAGCTCTGGAAAAAATGCTCATTGGTTGATACCAGTGCAACGTCAACGTGTTCTTGCTCTGCAATCTCAAGTCCTCCATCTCTTGTAGCCTGATAGATGATCCGTCGACTACGCCCAAGTCGAATCGTAGTGCCGACAGCAAGATCAAGTCTCGATCCCATTGATCCGTCTTTCATCTCATGATCTCGATATGTGCATTTCAACGGGGGCGACTCACTAACCAGCTCTTCCCACAAGATCATCGCCAAGTCAGCCGAAGAGGAGAAGAAGAAGAACAGCGACAGCGTAACCATCAACGCCGAAGGTCAAAAAGCTTTCTTCCTCGAAATGGCTACTATCAACCTTTTGGTGAACGCTACCGATCTTTCGCTACTCACCTCTCTCTCCTACGCGGACCTTCAAGCACTCCAGGCATCCTTAGCCGGACAACAACAGGCCACATCACGATTCATCCTCGCAAACGAAGTCGAACGCGTCTGGAAAGACGTAATTGCGCCTCTGCCTACTTTGGCCTCGGGACAGCAGCGTTTTAAACCCCTTTCCCATTATCAAGCTCTCGCTCGCTCGCTCGCTCCCCTCTGCAGAAATATCGAAAACTAATCTAAACCCTGACCTGACCCTCCACTACACCCTTGACAACCGCCCTCGGCCCCTTGGTAGGACTAGTTCTTATCCCATCCCTACGTACCCTGCAAGGTCGATGTGTGCGTCGGCTTGGGAGAGGGCGTGGAGGAGAAAGTGAAGGCGGAGGATGGGAAGTGGAGGGTCAATGGCAAGTGGGCAGTTGTGCAGCTTGCTCTGCGTGGGGGAAACTAGAACGGGCCGAAGCATTCGACGAAGCCTCGTCCTTCATTACCACATCACAGATCTTCATGTCTGATGCTGCTAGGATAGTGTGAGTGAGAGTTTGAGATGACGATTGGGCAAGAACGAGGTGCAAATGGAGAAGAATGGACCAGTAGGGAGGCGAAGGATCGTGCTGACCCAGAGCTCTGACTGGCCACGGCCCCTTGACTGAAACCTGGCACATCTTACTAACCATTAACGTCCAGTTCAGGCATGAGGTAGGTATGACATTGCTGGAGGGAAGTATTTCAAGCGTATTGTGACGTTGTTGACTTGTAGAGCCGGTTTTAGAAAAACGTTCCCACGCTTGCAAGAAATCAGGAGGAACTTTGTCTCGGTATGAGACGCCTCCCGTACGACGTTGTCCATAGATACCGCCGAGTTTCGATACCCTCTGCTGTACGTGGAAATACTTCTGCTACTACTTGTAGGAGCCCTGCTACTTTATGAAAGCCTGATCCATCTGCAACTGCAGAGCACACATTGCGAGCAGGGACCATCTTGCTCCGGATTTCAGAACATTGATTCGAGCGGTAGAAGCACGACGATGCTAGCCGCACCAGTAGAGCGCAGCGTCATGTGAGAATCAGTCATGGAGCGGTGATGATGTCCTGTTGCTGAAGCCGGTGCAGGCCTCTGCGCTGTGCGTGGGAAAGAACTTACGAACGTGACCTCGCTCGTTAGAAAGGCGTGCTCGGACATAGAGCTGATGCCCCCTCTAGATTCGAATACTCTCAAGAGACAACGATATATGGAGAAGGAAGCTTCACAGAAGAACCGCTCAAGAGAGGGTGGAACATGCCTTAGGTTGCGATTGGACGTATGTGTGATCGAACGGACAGAGAATTATGGGTTTACACCGCTTCTGATGCGTGTCCGCGTTCTGCAGCTAAGGCCTTTAGGGTTCTTAGGTCGATACATCTCCTGAAGGTCCGCACATGAGCATCTACTCATTGTAGTAAGGTGCTGGGACAGATTAGACGTAAGCAGCTGCTGGTGTTTCGGCGCTCAGTCCCAGCGAATGCAACTGGCTGAGGGAGTTCCATCTCGACCTTGAGAAACTCGGTATACCCAGGACCATGCTCCCTTCTGGAAAAGATTCCTGCACGATTCTGGCATGAAGCTGCTGGCGGGATTGAATCTCGCGGGTCCTGTGTGGAAAAGCCGCATTGAAGAAGAGGTAGAAGGTCCCATAGAGAACTGCTGTGCCTGCCAAACTGACGCCTGCTGTGGCCACCGGCTTGACCCACGGGGCCGCTCGAGTACCCAGTCTGTGATGTGATCGGTCTACCAAGGTGAGAGTCTTGGCTACCGGTGGGTCCAGAGCCATTTCGGAGCCGCGATCAGGCTGTGGTTGCAGCTGGAAAACAGCGCTTGCCTCTGGGGGAAGAAATATGATCAGAGCCTTTGGTTGTGGATATGGGATGTCCAAGTAGATCTCAGAAGCATTGCACTCACCGTCTGCCAAAGCTGACCTGCATACGAAGGCAATAGTGATCAGAAGAAGGCGGTGAAGGGCTAGAGACCTCATTCAGCGGGATATGTGAAGGGAGGGGATGAAGGATGTGCGGACCAGCCGCTGTGAAGGAAGGAGAAGGATTAGTTTGCCGTGACTGAAGGAAGCTCGCAATGAACTCATTTTTCACAACCATCCCTCTTGTACACTTTCTGACTGCAGATTTTCTGGTGGCGCATCGGCAGAAAGAAAAGGGCCAGTTCGTCCCACAGCGATCTGCCGCCAATAATATGTCTCTGTAAGGGAGGTTAGCAAGCGATCAAGTCAAAGCAACTCACAGACTTTCCATACCATGCGAAGCCCGAGGTAGCCGCTACAAACAAATCATTCTGCCGGGAGATGTTGATATGGTCACCGGGGTCGGAGGACGTATCGATCAACATTGCAGAGGCAGAAAGATTCGAAGAGTCGTCCCCGATTGTCGTTCGTCTTCAAGCGCCTCCGAGTATGAGGCCCTCGCCGCTTTCTCTGCGATGAAAGGTGTGTGTTTTTTTGGTCAAGGAGTAGATTGTTTGGATCGTGATGTCAGGACCGACGGAAGGGGGCCCGGATGTTTCTTGAGATCGAAGAAGACTCTTTTGGTCTTGTATCACGAAGCGACGATGATGTACTGGTTCATATGCTGTCGCTGTTCCTGGTGGTCGGAGGTAGTCGTGCTGTACGCTGGTCCTGGCGTCGGAGGTAGTCATGCTGTACGCTGGTCCTGGCGTCGGAGGTAGTGATGGTTCTCCCCACAACCCCCCCCCCCCCTTCTCCCTCCAAGCTCCGAGAAGGCCGAACCACATACAGGCTGAATAAGAATCATACACTTCAAGGCCTTGCAAAAGTGGCAACATATACATACCCGCTCATGACCCATTTCAACCAATAAATCGCACCCCTGCGGGGACAGCATGGGCGATTGGCGGCCGAAAAGAAGGGCAGAACTCAACCCTTCCGCCGCGATGGCCAGAACTTGGGTCCATCTATATTGACTTCCGCATTCCGTCGCGTTTACTTGAACTTTCATCGGGGTCCAGGAATTCATCGGGGCGTGGGAAACGGACGTGTTTCACCTATTCACATCAAGAATATAGTAGTGTGGGAAAATTCACATTTTACACCGCTTTGAGCTTCAAGCACGCTTCCTATCCGCTATCCCCTTAGTCACAAAACAGATCACCCAGCAGAGCAATTTTTCAAAGGGGTGGGTACCATTCACAGAGAGAGAGAGAGAGAGAGAGAGAGAGAGAGAAATTGAGGAAGAGAAACACAGGGAGCTAAAAACAGATACATGTTGTTACACAGTAATGATTCGGAAGAGGGGTGTCTCGCGGGATGGGGGGAGCGCCTAGTGGTAGGCAGGGGATTGGGAGGGGTGTCCTCGTATGAGCCAAGTTGCACAGAAATGTCGATCGAGAGAGGGAGAGATCGCAGAGGAGGAGGGAGGAGCCATGTCGAGGGTCGGGGGGAAAACTTGAATGGAAGGGGCGGGTGGGGAGGGGGGGGGGACTGGAGAGACGGTGACCGACGGAGAGTTCAAAAACCGGAAAGGGCAGAGTGTGTCGCGAGAATATCTGTGGCGCAGGGAGCCCGGCTGCCCTCCAAACGAGAGACAGGATTCCTTTAAGGGAGGCATCGTCCATCATTCACCGGCCCCCCAAATTCAAGGTCCAATCACCAAGCATCAGGGAGCCATAAAGTTTCCACCCCCCTTTCACCGACTGTTCAGGAACGCAGAAAGGTTCCAGGGCTGCAAGACCTTCCCAGTCTCCTTCGACCCGCCACTCCGCCTCGAATCACTCTTGGCCGTCAGACCCGGGTGAGAGGAGCTGCCACCGCCGCCGCCGAGGACAGTGATCGACCCGGGAGCATTGGAAGCCGCATGGGTAGCTTGAACGAGGGCAGCGAGTGAACTGCTCAGTCCGGCCGTCGCGCTTCCCTGTCCCATCAATCCCATAGAGGATGAAGGCCCTCCCAGACCGGAGGGAGTCGTGTTTGAGCCCGACGACGCGCCGCTTGCTGTGTTGTTGTTCATCTGGGAGAGAAGGGGGTGTCCTGCGGGTACGGCGATCCTGTCTGCTGCGAGTTGATTCCACACATAAGTTGTCTGACGGGCGGCTGTCTCGATGAGAGGTTGACTGGGTCGGCCCGTTCGGACTGCGCAAAAGGAAATGCAAAGTGTGAGTAAGAAGAGTAAAGTATGAGATTGGAATGGATGAAGAACCTCACAGAGAATGGCACTATTGATCTGTTCCGCCAAGGCCACGCGCCGATTGGGATGAAGAAGCTGTTTGACAGGACTGCCCTCCAACTCAGGATAGGCCAACAAGCTGGTGACCTTCTCCAACTCCTTCCTGTAGAGAGCCTGCCAGTACGAAGGCAGAGCATCTACAGCGCGATACAGAGACTGCGCATGCGCGATGGCAAGATGGAGACTGGTGGTGACGGAGTGGTGATGGGAGGATGAAGCTGGACTGGAAGTTTGATGCTTGTGTTGATGTGGGTGGACACGCGCTGCCATTTTGCCCTGTTTACGCGTTGTCCCACTTCCTCCTCCTGCTGAGACTCCATTGGATGCTGCTGCTGATCCCTGCGCGCCGGTGCCAGAGGTGGTGGTGGTGGGTAAGGAATCTGACGTTCCTGCAGCTGCAGCTGCGACTGGAGGCTGATGTGACAGAGACCCCGATGCACTGGATGAAACTGAAGATAGGGCGGGGGAGGTAGGACGGGACAGAGCGGTGGAAGCAGAGGCGCAAGACGAGTTCGAAGCGAGGGAATGGATGGAGGATGACATCGCCTGTTGTTGTTGTTGATGATGGGATGATCGCTGTGGTTGTTTGTTGTGGTGCTGCTGCTTCTGTGTGGAAGAAGACGACGCTGCTGATTCCCATCGACCGCGCGAGCCTGGCGCAGAAGCTCTGCGTACTGATTCTATGAAGTTTTGAATCTGGAGGTTGAGGGAGAGATGTGCTGGGTCGAGGGAGGTTGGGTTGTCGGGGAGGGTGGGTGCGTTTGTGGGAGTGTTGACGAGGGTGTCTGTGTGTGTGGTGGAGTGATGGCTGCGGGAGGAGTATGGGGTTGGTACTGGTGCTCCTCTTGATGATGTGCTGGCTGTAGATGGTTCTGTGCCATTCATGACGACATCTGGATGAGGAGGAGCGAGCAGGACGGTTGGGAAGTGGTTGTTGATGAGGGAGATTGCGACTTCGATTTCGCCTGAGAGGATCGCATCTCTGACCTGTTTGCGGACTGCGAGTAAGTCTAGTTCTGTTGACTGGAGCGAGGTGGAGGGTGATGGGGTGGTTGATCCGATGGCTGTGGATGATTCGATGTCTGTTGCGAATGCAGTTGCAGTTTCTACGTATGAGTAGTGGAGGAGGTAGTTGAGCACGAGCTGTCTGAGGGTGAGTGGTGAGCTGAGGTCTTCGATTGTTGATGCTGAGGAAGTCATCTTGAGTGAGGAGGTAGTGGTTGGTGGTCATCCTCCTTGTTATCGAGTGAGTGAGTGAGTGAGTGAGTGAGTGAGTGATGGATTGAGTGGGGCAACTGGAGTGATCATTTGGATGATCATAAGCATCGAATAAGCATGACATAAGCAGTGGCGCAATCCAATCACGTGACTTGCAGATTGCGCCAATCTTAATCGCCGTCCCCCACATCATCATCGTCACCACCCACCTCCTCAATTTTACTTCCACGTCCACCACTTACTCTCTCTTACTCTCACTCACTCACTCACTCACTCAGCAGCAGACATGGCGACCACATCTTCACAGTAAGTCACTCTTCTTACTCTCTTACTCTTATGCAAACACTCATTCACTCTTCTCTGATCTCCACAGCAACCGCAAGTCATCAGCTGTCAAACGCATTCTCTCAGAAGCAAAAGAACTCGCAGCAGACCCTTCCACCGAATACAACGCACAACCACTAGAGTCAAACATCTTCGAATGGCACTTCACCATCAGAGGTCCACAAGACACAGAATTCACTCATGGCACATACCACGGTCGCATCCTCCTCCCACCCGAATACCCCTTCCGCCCTCCCAACCTCATGCTCCTCACTCCCAACGGCCGATGGGAACTCAACAAGAAGATCTGTCTCTCCTTCACTGGCTATCATGAGGAGATGTGGCAGCCTGCCTGGGGCATCCGAACCGCTCTCCTCGGCATGCAGTCTCTCATGGCCGCTCGCGCTAAAGCAGCCATCGGCATCGGAGCACTCGATTACCCTGAGGAAGAGCGCAAACGACTCGCTCTCAAGAGTAACGATTGGTCATGCCCCATCTGCGCAGCCACTTGTGCTCAGCTGCTTGGCTCAGCCGAACGACCACTGAACGTCGAGAAGGGCGCCGCAGCACTCCCTGAGGGTCTCTCTGTCGATGCAGACGCAGAAACGCGCAAGGCTAAAGAAGCAGTCGTCGCGTCTGCTGCCCCCTCTTCCTCAGCTGGACAAGTCGTCTCCTCTACACCATCACCTACCCCGCTCCTGACCCCTTCCAACTCCACCTCGCTCGCAGCAGATGACAACCCATCGGGAACCTCGACCCCACAGATCATCCACTCCGAAATCACCCCTCACTCTGTCATCACTCGTTCCCACCGCGGATCATCGACCGAGAGTGGTGCAGGAGTTCATTCTGCGACTACTGCCCTCCATCATCACCACCAGGTAGCCGCCACGCCTGCACCCCGAATGAATGCGGATGTATTGCACCCGCCGTCCTCCTCCTCGGGCCCTCGTCAGAACACTAATGGGAGTTCTGATCGTATGAATGGGCCCGAGAGACGTATGGACGCGTCGTCTTCCATCCCTCAGCAGCCGCATTCAGCTAATGCGGCCCCGGTAAATGCTGCGACGGCTGTTGCTACTCGCACCGCCGCCGCCGCCACCTCTCCAGAGCAGGGCCAACTCGCCATTGTCGACCGATGCATTGCTGCACTCACCCTCCTCATCGGCGTCCTTCTCCTCCGCATGATCGTGCTCTAGAATGTCGAAAGGTCAATTACACAACGCTCAGACATGGGGGCTGGATCCCCACTTTTCTCACACTGGGCGCGTACTCTCCTTCCAGAGTCGCGAACCCACGGACTCTTACTGTTTTCTCTCTCTCGCTCTGTTCCATCACGATACTTAAAGGCCCCTTGCGCCCTGTCAAACCTACTCAAGATTCTCTTCCCAACTCGCTGTTGTTCTTCTATCCTAATCCGACCTTCCTCCCCACGTCATTCCTGTATTCTTCCTTCATGTGCCCATCTCGCCCCTTCTTATCGCGACGACGATTCCCCCTTCAATCTGAAATCTCTTTCCACTCCTCTTGGCCTTGTTCCTCGCGCTCAGGAAGGAGAGAGAGAGGTTGCGAAGTGAGAATGAAATTCTGGCCGAGAAAAGAAAAAGGAGGGCTACTGCGACCCCGGCCCTTTGACCGTCCTCCCACCCATGAGAATCCCACTCGGCGCCGGCCCATTCCCCAAACTGATCCCACCCACATTCATCTCCCCATCATGTCCACTCGTTCCCGGTGGCACGATCTCGCTCAGTCTGCGTTCGCCGAGCTTGAGGGTCGTCCAGCGGATCACACGGGGGTCGGCGCGCAGCCGGGAGGAGAGGGTGGAGAGGACGCGGGGGTTGGTGTCGAAGTGGAGGAGGAAGTAGCTGTGCGAGTGGAGGGAGTGGAGCGAACGGAGTGAGCGAGGGAGTGCAGGGGAGAGAGCGAGTGGAGCGAAGGGGAGGGAGGCGGGCAAAAGGAAGAGAGGGGAGAGAGAGAGGGAACGGAGATTCAGAGGGAAGATTGAAGCTGTCAGTCAAACACCCCAGCGCACGATCCCCTCGTCAAAGGGGCTAAGAGAGAGAGATATAACTCACTCGCCATCGGTGTGATATTGCTGATGTCTGCGTGTCCGTTGTGGGAGTGTTCTTCTGCCCCAGTACTGCATGCCCCTGACTGCGCCTCCGTTGTTGAGGACGAGTTGTGAGGTGGACTTGACGAGGTCGCGCAGGGGTCCCTGGGGGGTGGGAAGAAGGGTTAGCTATAGCATACATTCAGCTCAAGAGGAGTGATGGACATACTGATTCGAGGGAGGATGATGCGATGCAGAAGAGTTCGTACAGACTGTGGGTGGGAGTGGTCAGTATCAGTCATAAAGAGAGCGCACCTAGAAGACTACTTACGGCATGATGACTACTGAGTGAAGATGGAGATGACCGTCGAGCTCATCGTCGACCTTCCCGAGCTCATCCACGACAAGAAGAAGAAGTGGAAAATGGTCGACTGCATAGCAACAGAATCAGTTTGGAAGAGCAACACTCGCTGACTTTACATGCTGCCAAACGACGACCACCACCATCTCCTCTTCACGCAAAGGCAAACGATGATCGCACCCAACATCACTTCAGGAGGCCTGGCCAGCCTCGACCTCGCCCCACACACCCTCACCTTCCCCACCTACTTCGCCCAGCGACCCAACATCCTCTCCTCCATCTCCGACAAACACCTCTCCCTCCTCGCCCCCATCCTCATCTACTGGGCCCTCTCCCTAGCCTACCACACCCTCGACGTCCTCCAACTACCTTACTTCGAGAAATATCGTCTGCATGAACCGGAGGAAGTCACCAAGAGGAATCGAGTCAGTGTCGGTCAGGTCGTCAGGATGGTCCTTCTCCAGCAGGCGATCCAGACTGTCTTGGGACTTGTGGTGCTCGATGGCGATGAGGTCTCGTATGCTCAGGTCTTTGCGGATCATCGTGGCCAGATGAAGGTGTTGGGCTTGACGCTGGCTAAATGGCTGGCTCCTCTCTTGGGCGAACAGAGGACAGTCGAACTCCTCACTGCGGCTGGACCGTCATTCATCGAATTCATGTACTGGTGGGGGATCCCAACCCTGCAGTTCTTCTGGGCTTTGTGAGCATCCTCCCCTTCTGAGTTTGGTGTTCCGGGCTTTGCGCTGACACATTCCCTATTGCGCTTGCCCTGTCTAGCCTCGTCATGGACACCTGGCAGTACTTCATCCACCGCGCCTTTCACGAATCCCGATGGCTCTACCGAAACTTCCACTCCCACCACCACCGTCTCTACGTACCCTACGCATTCGGCGCACTCTACAACCACCCTCTCGAAGGTGAGTGAAAAAATTCTTCACCCATAATGCTACTCTCACAAAGTAAAACTTACCAATGTTCATTCCACTTCTCCCCAAAAAGGCCTCCTCTTCGACTCCCTCGGCGGCGCAGTGTCCCACAAATGCGCCCTCATGACAACCCGACAAGGCATAGCCCTCTTCACCTTCGCAACCTTCAAGACCGTCTCCGACCACGGCGGCTACTCCTTACCCTGGTACCTCGACCCTCTCCACCTCCTCTTCCCCAACACGGCCGCCTACCACGACGTCCATCATCAGATGCAGGGGTTGAGATTTAATTATTCTCAGCCGTTCTTTGTGCATTTTGATGTGTTGTTGGGGACTAGGATGAGTGTGGATAAGTTTAGGAAGTTGGTTGAGGCTAAGAAGGAGAGGAGGGCTGGTGGTGCGGAGGGGCAGAAGGAGGTGGCGTCAAGTACGATTACGGCAACGGCTTCTGCACTAGAAGGGTCCACAGATCTGCGCGCGCGGAGACCAGCCGCGAATGGGAATGGGAACGGTCACTCTGTCTCCACTGCTGCCACTGGTGGCGACGACCTTCCCCCATCCCAAATCGTCAAGGACCGGATAGCAAACTCCAACGGGACTCTCCCGCCTGATCCACTCATCACTCTCACCGAGGCCGACTACCGCGCCAAGGCTGGGACGGCGACTGCTTGAGAGGAGGGAATTCAGAAAGGAGTGAGGTTACTCTTGCTGTGGCTCCCGAAAGGACAAGAAGGGCACGTGTCACGATTTGAGCATCTTTTTGCCACCCTCCGCCCGTCCCCGTCCCACGCCTTTAGAAATCAGCTCGCGCCTTCCGACGTCCGTTTTCGACTTTTCCAACGCGTACTCGCCCTCGGCCGACCCAGTCTTCTGCCTCCCCCTCTAAACCCACCACTCTCTCTTCTTATCACTCTCTTTTTGTTTTGAACGCTTCTGCTGGGGCGATGTTTATCATGTTCCGCTCACCCCATCTTCCTAATCTGACCTTACATACTACTTTTTGGCTCTTGTGGAATCTACCTTTCCTTGCGCAAGGCGAAAAGAGAAAGGGATGGGGGGAATATGAGATGGGTGAGATTTCTTTGGGCGGGAGAAGAAGCGAGAGATAGGAGGGAATTTGCTGGGGGGGCTGGGAAGGACGAGAAAGAAAACCGCAATTTTCCCCTCCTTTGACACGTAAATCCACCCCGTTCGTGGAAAAGATGACTGGGCGAGGTCCAAAGGTGGGGCGGGTCGGCCGGTGGGCGGGACGCAAGATTGAAGGAGGCGGGGAGGGAGAAGCTGTTTATGTGGATTTGGAAGGATTTTTCGTGAGGGGCGAAGGGGGAAAAGAAGCAAGAAGAAGTGGGAGAAGACGAAATGGAAGATGGGGAAAAGCGAGGGTGAAAGTTGTGGGGAGGGGATTTGGGTCGGTGGGTAGAGGTTCTGAGAGCGAAGATGAAGGAGGTTTTGGAGAAGAAGAAAAGAGAAGAGAGAGAAAAAGAGCAGAAAAGGAGGAGTGGGGGCGCTGGAGACTTTCGACAGTCGAGAGGGGGTATCGCCACATCTTGAAGCAAGAGGGAAAGAGTTGAGTCGTTGTTGTTGGTGATGATAATGATGATAGGTCGTGGTGGTGATGATGATAAAGGTTTGAGAGGCCGAAGGTTGTGGAAGTGACGAAACAGAGAAGAGAAAGAGAGATAGAGGAGGGCAACGAGCGTGAGGTGTCGGTTGGTTGGCAAGAATCTGCACGGCTTCGAATCGAGGGTCGAGAGTTCCGAGGGGCGTTTGCCTCGGTATGGCATGGCAGAACGAGGCGCTCCAGGCGAATCGCTGTTGAATAGCGTCCTCCTGCATCGTCTCCATTACTCTGTGTAAGAAAACGAGCGTTTTGAGACCCGCAAAGGACCGATTTGGAGAGGAATTGGAGAAGGGAGAGAAAGAGGAAGAGAGAAAGAAAGGGTTGAAAAAAAATGAGAGTGTAGCTTGGTTTTCGTTCGGCTCTTTTGACCCGAGGGAGACAGCGCTCCGATTATTCCTTGCGCACCCGTTGTGGAGCGCGTAGATGTGTGGTTCCCTTCCTGTAGTCTTCTCGATTTCCTCCATTCCCACTCGCTCCCGAACCGAACCCGCAACGGCCGCTTTGACGGCTCTTACTTGCAACCCCCCTCCCTCCCACGACGCCCCAACCTCCTCTCTCTTCCGCTTTTATTTTCAATCCCCAAATCCAATCAGCTCCACATCGAATTAACCCCTCAGCCGAGCCGGGGAGTCTGATCAGGGTCCGCATGAGCAACCTCCGAACGCGCCTCAGGCGTCTGGAACCCCGTCGTAGAATCCATCGAGGGACGAATCTGTCCACCGCCCGCCGCCGAAACAGAGCTCGTCTGCACCGAGGACGGCTCTCCTCCATCGGTAGGTACAGCCAGGACAGTCGAACCGCTGTCTGTAGACGTTGCGGCTACTTGACCGGCTGGGAGCGCGACTGAGGATTTGCGTGGAGGCGCAGAGACGGTTGGAGGTGCGCTTGCTGGTACTGCTGCTGCTGATGATGATGATGCTACCGCTCCATTCGCGCTTCCGTTCCCATTCGATTTGGACGAGAGAACCGCCGTAGCAGAGGGGGCAGGCTTGCGTGTGGGAGACGTAGGACCCGCAGCCGAAGACGCGATCGAAGTCGTTCGGTTCATCGTCGTCGAACCAATCATACTACCGATCGCATTGCTGTTGGTAGCACCATTCCCGACAAATGGACTCTGACGGAAACTCTGGTTTCGCGCAGGCGCCTCCGTCGCAGCACGAACCGAACTGCCGCTCTGACTCGTTCTTGAGATCAGCGGAGGCTTGGATGACGAGTTCGCACCGACTGAGGACGACGACGACGGACCATTCTGACTTCCTTCGTTCGTAAGAGAGGAGATTGGAATGTCAGAGAGTAGGTGTTGCTTGCGGTGGTGTGAGGCCTCTAGGTCGTTGAGCGTCATCAGCCCTTCGGGTGCTGCAGGTGCGCCTCCGAAGGAGAGTTCCTCCAATCGAGCTACGGGCCTGTCTGCATCATTGTCAGCATCCTCGTCCGTCTTGAAGGTAGGAATCCATTGGCGTCGACTACAGAGGAAGAATTAAGAAAAAATTGTGAAATGAGCATCAATAATTTGAAATGAAGGAACCCGGACCCTTTCATCAGGTTTCCGCGCGCCAGTTGATGAGACATGCAACTGGCCCAAATGGTTGTACTCACGCCTTCAAATACGTTTGCAGCTCGTCGTTGCGCTTGCTGTCAGAGGGAGCAACGGCCGACCCTGAGAGTTTGAGCTGTTCCCAATTGACACCCTTGCCTGCAAAGAGCTCGCTCGGACGTGGAGCTGATAGCGATTCATTCGTCCCCGTCCCATTCGGTGTAGGCGACGCAGGGTTTTCGGGACGAGTGGTAGTCTGTGATGTCCGATGTCCGACATCACTGAGGCTGCTGCTTCCCGGAGCGGGGTGAGGTGCTTCGTGACCGGAAGTC
Organism: Tilletia walkeri; assembly: GCA_009428295.1. Lineage (NCBI taxonomy): Eukaryota > Fungi > Basidiomycota > Exobasidiomycetes > Tilletiales > Tilletiaceae > Tilletia > Tilletia walkeri. The sequence goes on from RDSH01000181.1 coordinate 14,657, forward strand.
GAGGTGGAGCGCTTACCGGAGCCGAAGATCCTGAGCATGTTGGAGGACGATTGTCGGTTTCGGAGTGAGTTGGTGTCGGAGGGGGAGCGATTACGAGCAAAGGATGGGGATTCGCCAAGGACGTCGGTCGCGTCGCGGTTGTGAGGTGTGGAGGAGGATGCTTTGGTCTTCGCTGGTTGATCGTCCGAGGCGCCGAACATGGATTCACGGCGTCCACTGCGTTTGCCTCGGAGGGTAGAGAAGATGGGCATCTTGAGAGAGAGGGGCAGAGGATTGGTGGGAAGAAGGGTGATCGCTGATCCGGGGCAAAGTTGCTAATCGCAAATGAATGCAGGTGTCGCTGTGAAGATTTGGCAGATGTTGTTGTGACTCCGTCGAGAAGAGCAAGGAGGCGTCCTCTACGTTGAAGTCGAGATCGAGGTCGAAGGAGAGAGAGAGAGAGTCGCAGCTGCAGCACCTAAATCGTCCTTGAAAGCGACCAGGGAGCAGTCTAAAGAGAGCGTTGGGTCACCGAAGATGGGCGAGTGGGGTGAGTGTCCTGGCGCCGCCCTGCAAGATCCTGCCTTGGCCCTGCTGTTGTATGAATGTATCGGTGCGCTGGGCGGGGGGCAACCTCGATGCTCCTTCTTGATCCTTGCTATTGCTGTTTGTGGTTCTGCTGTTTTGCTTGCTGTCTTGCTGCTGGGGATGTCGGTGGGGAAGTGAAGGTGACAGGAAGAAGTTCGTGGGTGAGCGCTTGCTTGCAACCGGGCACCGATGCGCTAGACCCCACAGACCCTCTCAATACACACAAAGTGGTCTCACCCACCAGCAAGTCGCTGCCGATCAGACCTAATCAAGGTTTCACAGCCGCGGTCTCAAAGCATTTAGTAAGGTAGTGCCAACCTGCAAACACTCGATGGTTAACTTGCGACAGAGGCTGATGGTGAAAGATACAATGAAGGGCAGCGTTAGAGGCTGACGCAGAGTCTTGTAGATTCTCCTCAGGCGCCAGGTTTTTGATTTGCAGCTCCGTTGGCCTGTGCATCACGGGCACGTCCAAACGTCAGACCATATCCATACACCCGATCCGATCGTTCCAACGAGGGCCAACTGACGCCTTGGACCTTCTTCACAAGGATAAGATCGATCTTGAACTTCGTGGCCGAGAACGAGGATGCCTCAGGGTCGATGTCGGAGAAGAGAGAAAGTGTGCGTTGAAATCGTCTCGCTTGGGTTGAGGAAGCGCTGGCCGGAGGCAGCCAGACGGAGAAGTCCACCTGCATATTGTGATTGAGCAAGAGAGATCAGATCGAACAACCTTTGTGATCACTAAGCCTGGGCTGAGGGAGCATACTCACCTTGTCCGCCTCCATGGTAATCTTGCTCTTTTCCATGTCGGCACCCTTGGCGTACACTGTCAGTCGGACATCTGCAGGAGTCTCGTAGTGATCCATGCGGCACGTTGCCGGCTCCTCCGCGTCCTCAGAGCCAGCCTTAGGTTTGCCGACGAAGAGGTGTCCTTTCCGAGATGTTGTACATGGCTCTGTCGGGGTGAAGCATGGTGTCAGCGGTACAGAAGACTAGAATGCCTCCAGTGGATATACATACCTATTGTCAAGAACTCTGCGAACTCCAGAACTCGCCGTTTGCAGCAGACTGGGAGACAGATAGACAGATATGATTGTCAGCTGACGATCTTCTCTGTTTATAGGAAGGGAAAATACTCACCGTATCCCTTTGAGCCTTCGTGAAAGATTGCCTGCCGATCGTTCAAAATCAAAGCTCAGTACCATGCTGATGGACCAAAGGGAATCTTTACAAGTGCATAACACTCACCTGCCTTGGGTGATGCTTGCACTCTTCCTCCGCCTTATTCCGTGTCTTGCCATCGTACTTGGCCCCACACCCAGTCCGCTTGCATTGAGCGCCTTCCGGAATAGCAGCGTCCTCCGAATCTTCGTCCTCCTCGTGCTGTTCCTCAGCTTCCCGCCTCGCAGCTTCTGCACCGCCGCCCTTCTTCACGTGCTCCGCCCTTTGCGCAGCGAGCAGCGATGCACCGCTCAATGCACTCGGCAGCGCTGCAGCAAGGTCCGCAGTGCCCAATGCTCCCACTGTCGTTCCCTCATCAGCAGCAGGAGCATCCGATGTCTGCTCCTCAGATGCGCCGCTATCCGCCCCAGCAGCACTGCGCTTGGGATCCTCGGGCATAGTCTGCTTCTCTTCGGTGTGTTCGGGAGCGTGTGCACATCCCTTGATCGCAACGAAGTCCTCAAAGTCGAGCACGGGCTTGTTGGTGTCCTCGCAGCAGGACCAGCTCTTGCGCTGGTCTCGGAAGACCGGGCGGCCTGGATGATGGAAGCACTTGGAGCTTTTGTTGGAGGCGTCAAAGTCGAAACCGCAGCCACGTCGCGCACAGATTGTCATGCTGGTCTTTTTCTTTGGGGATTCGACTGGGAGGAAAGCGATGAGATGACTGCAGCGCACGACACCATCTTCCCAAAGGCGAAGGTCCTTGAATTTCTGGAAGGTTGCTCGGAGCGTTTGCAAGCTGTTCTGAGTCCGTTCTCCAGCAGTTTACGCACACGCCACTTCCCACTCACCACCTCATCACCACCTCGTCAGAATTCGAAGGTTAGGGTCACCCCGAGTGCAAGAAGAGTGAGAAGCCCTGAGGCTGAGAGGAAAGCGTGCGCGAGGGCGATCGATGGCGAGTGCAATCAATGACTGTATCGTCCTCTTCGGCGACTCCCAGACCGAATTCGGGAGCAAACCAGGCGGGCTTGCCAACAGGCTCTCCCACCATTACTCGAGGATCTTCGACGTCGTCAACCGTGGTTTCAGCGGATACACGACAGATCAAGCGCTGATCCTGGCCCCAAGACTCTTCCATGAGACCGCTCAAGGCAGCAAGTCCGGTCCCTCAGGATCTGTTCGACTCGTCACGGTGTGGTTCGGATCCAATGATGCAGCCGTAGAGGGACATCGTCAGCATGTGAGTTCGTCTCTTACACTACTGTCCCGCCTTATCGACAGAGCTTACCTACATTGCCTTCCTCTTCCGGGCGAGGGCGAAACATCAAAACAGGTACCACTCCAGCGCTTCCGGGACAATCTCCATGCGATCCTGGACGTGATCGAAGCCAGAGCCGAATCCGCCAAGATCCTCCTCCTCACCCCCGTCACGCTCATCAGCTCTACGGACCGCGTCGGAGAGTCGCGGCGGCCTGAGATCACACGTACGTACGTGGACGCTATTCTCGAAATCGCGCAGCAAAGGAAGTCCCTCAAGATCGTCGGCGTCGATCTTTACTCCTTGTTTCAAGATTTGGCTGCGGGACACATTGGCTCAATGCAGCCTCTGCTTCTGGAGGATGGGTGAGTGCTCTGTGTTCCGACTTTTCGGATACTACACGGACTCGAGGAAAGCTGATTCATCGTCATGCATGTCCCTGCACCGCCGAACTTGCCCATCTTGCCCACCTACCCTCAGTCTGCACATCTCGGATCTCGGCTATGAAGTGAGTAGAGAAGCTAGGTTACCCTGCTGTCAAAAGGCGTATTGCTCTGACCTGACCTTCTTACCTCACTGAATTAATCTGAACCCCAGCTAATCTTCCACAAGTTGACGAGTACGATTGCTCAGCACTGGCCCGAGCTCGATGTGAAGCACCTCCAACCCACTTATCCACTCTGGAGGGATGTGCTTCCCGAAAGCGGTCAACCTGTACGATTGGAGCCTCGGAACAATCTGATACCTTGACATTGCGCTCCGAACTGACTTCGCTCAGCAGCAGCGACAGGCTGTACGCCTCATCACTCTCGTGTGCGGGTCATATGGACATCGGACAGAGCTGTCAGCTTCGATTTTGGCTTGACAGAGAAATTGTGAAACCCTGCTTTTGCGTGGCCCTCCCAAGGCAGCACCATCCTGCTTTGGCGGTCGCCATACAGCGATAAGCACGGTCGCTACAGATTTCCTTTGCGCGCGCCTCGCCGATCCAGCAGATAAAAATCAGAGTCGAGCTTCCGATAAGCGGAAAGGCGAACATCGCCAATGATCGTCGCTGTAGTAGTGGGGAAGGCTGTCATTCTTCGCGTGCAGGGGGCTGAGGCAGACTAGAAATCATTCGGCACCAGCTCCGGGAGGAGACCCTTTAAACACCGATGACGCCCGCCTTCCGTCCCTATGATATCTGCCTCCTTTCTGTTCTCTTTGTTTGCAGTGTACCTTGTGCGTCCAACGGTTCCTTCGCTCGAGGCGATGTGTTTGTGTTTTCTTTGGGCGGGACCCGTGAATCGGGATCGTCGAACCCTACCTCCTTGCGCCTTTGCTAATTGACCACATCCTAACGGTCAAGAAGCGTCAAAGTTGAGAGACACGCACCCTGGCTGCACACCCTTGCCGTGTTCTTCTTCCCCGCCTCCCTACTGCCATAATCAGCGGCGCCGTTCCGCCCAACCCGTTGAACCTTCGATGGCCTGCACGGGTCTTGTCCATAACCCGACCGCTGACTTCTTCTTTTGACTCTCTGCTTTTACGCCAGCGATCGACAGCTCACTTGGCAGAACACGAGGCAGATGCTGGCCTAGCCCGAGAGGCAACCAGGCAAACACCTCCCTATACGAGTATACATCGGTCGGCAGCCCAGCTGGCTCTTTACCGTTCCGTGCCACCTCTCCTGCTTATTATTTGCTCTTCCTTTCCAGTCCTAACAGAACTGATTGATTCTGCAAGGCCGTGGCCCAAAAGACCAAGGAGGCGCGACCTATTTCTTCCTTGCCTACCAGTTCGCTGGGAAGTAGTGGGAACACGAACAAAGGAAAGAACAGGCGGTGGCGGCGTCGAGGGCGGCGGCGTTGAAGGTTCAAGCTTTTGCTCTCACCAAACAAAGGTACAACTCGGCACAAGCAGAGGGCGGAGATCACACTCTCCCCCGTGGGCGGACCATCGTTGTTGTGGTCTCGAGGTAAGTCTGCGGCCGAGACGGAGCACTCCTCTGAGTATTGGTTTCCCGTTCCCATGCTTCCCCTCCCCCGTCGTTGCCTTTGCTCCCCCCTTGAAGTGTTCGGCGGCCGATCAAGGTGGAAATCGAACGGAAAGAAGGGGTGGAAGAACAGCTCTGGATCACCATTCAGTGTTTATTCATTGTTGAGATCTCAGGTGGCCGGGGGGGCCGGTTCTTACCCTTCTCCCGTCGACGACTGCACTGCGACCCTTGGCGGAATCATGCAGTCAGACTCTGGTGCTTCTTACCGTTGAGGGCAGACAAAGGCCTCCTGCCTGTAGCCTCTGTATGACCTTTTGCTTACCTGCCTCTCTCTCTCTCTCTCATCTGACTTCCGCACCAGGAAGAAAGTGTAGCGCCAGCACCAAGATCGTCCATCGCCTCCTGGAATGCGGCGCGCAGCGGTGTCGAAAAGGATCACGGCGATACTGCACGCAATTTTTTTACCCGCTCTTCTAGACTCACTCCCTCGCTCGTCGATGCTTCGATACTCGTCTCCTACCTCCTGACGTCTTTGCAAAGCTGAGCCGGTCTACACAACAGCCAAAAACGCATTGGCTCGTTCGTATATAATCTGTGCATCGAGGAACGCAAAGTGGTCAACGAAAACGGCCCCCTCCTTCGTCCTTCTTCAAGAGCCCACAACTGGTCATTCGCCAGCAAAAACCTGCGCATCGCTGCTTCTGACTACTGTGCTTCGGCTATATCATCGGCGCAACCAAGTCAGAGCTGTTTACTCTCGAGCCAGGCACGCATCGTCAACCGGTAGCATCGACAGCTCAGCACCGACTTCTCCACAAAACACAGTCAAAAGCCTCTGCCAACCTTTCTTCCAAATCGGTCACCTTTTCTTCTCGACAACCTTCGGCCTCCGTCAGCGATATAATCAAATGGCTTCGATGTCGCATAATCTCTCCATGAACTCGGCCCTCTATCCTTCTCCCACAGGTTCTTCTGGCAGTCTTCCGGACTCAGTTCTTCAAACTCCCGACGGGGTCCATTCCACACTCTCCCAAGATCATTCGGCGATGGCGCAGATGTTCCTGTCAAAAGGCGGTCAAATGTACACCAACAATGGCGAGCAGATCATGTCGGCACAAGACGGTATGCTTCTGGGTCCTCCAGCATCCTTCACCAACAACCTTGCCTCGGGCATGGATTTCAACACCGTCTCTTTCCTCGGTAAGCGACAGATGCAAGGAAACCCCGACCCCTCGATGTTCCGCCACAGCATTCAGCCTCTCATGCATTCTGAAGGCAGCTCCGGTAGTCTCTCCTCATCGATGGACGACCGTGGTGACGAGAGTCGCAACTCGGGCAGCTTCGACATTTCTGCCTTTTCCAACCAGACTACCGACTTCCTCATGTCACCTCCTCGCATGACGGTTCACCTTCCAGAGAGCACGCCTGCATCATCGTCGATGAGCGAAGAAGCCAAGCGACGGAGAACAACGGCACTTCATCAGACTCCCCTTCAATTCGGAACCTCGATCAGCACGGATAGCATCGGCAGCGCAAGCTCTCAAGCTTTCATGGGAACTCCCTTCGGCGCAGAGCACTTTGTACAGCAGACCCCTCAGAAGCAACAATCGGGTTCTCAGCCTTGGATGAACATGCAAGATCGAGCTGGATTCTTCTACTCTGTCACCGAGACGCCTTCGGACCTTTCTGGCTCTGCCTACTCGTCTCAACCCAGCTCGGTCGCTTCATCCTGCGCATCGAAGAACAGACGGCTCTCACTTGCAACTGACGGGAGCTCCGACATTGCCAGTTTGACCATGGGTCTCACGATCCCTAGCTTGCACGACATTGGACCCAAGAGCGCTCCTCCGACGGCTCACCCTTACGCTATGCAGGAGGCCGCTGAGGAGGCTTTCGGTGGCCATGACAGCTACAGTGCCTGCGATAGCCCTGGTAGAAGCGGAACTACAGACCAGGCACCCGACAGCCCAGATCTCAAGAACAAGTCTGGCAATGTTTGGCCTGACAACGTCGAAGTTGCTTTCTGGGAAGGTGAGCAAACTCATCTCTGGCAGTAGTATCTGATCAGTGCCTGTAGCTGACTTCAGTTACATGATGATTCTATCACAGCTTTGCGACTCATCCCCAAGTTAGGTCGACGCAAAGTCCTCGTCGGTGGCAAAGCATGCGGTCGCAACGAGCTTATTGCAGACTACATTCAGCGCAAGACGGGCGTGAAACGTAGTCGCAAGCAAGTCTCGAGCCACATTCAGGTCCTCAAGAACATCAAGAAGCATGATGTCGAGTTCCAACAGCTGATCAGCGAGCCCAAGAGTGATGACGAATATTACATCCCTGCCGGCGGAATGATGTACGCTCAGACCCTGGCCGGGTACGGATACGGAGGTCTTGGTGGCCAATACCCTTTGCTCGAGATGGACGGAATTGCCCTTTTGTCGCCTTATACCCCCGGGATGGGTCCCGCTGCAGGCGTCGATATCATGGCCCCTCCTCTCTCTGCCACCTCCGGTCTCACATCTGCGATGAACGGCTTGACGATTCCACCTACGGCAGAGATCAAGATGACGAGTTGCACCGCGTTCCCTATCCTTCCTTCCAGCTTCACGATGTGGCTCCAATGCTCTCAAACTTCCAGTCGCCACGACTATGTCGCCATGGACCGCAAGAAGATGCTATCGTGCGCTCAAGGCAAGTCTGGACTGCCGACGATGCCCATCGAGAACATCCGGGTCGGTCACTTGCGATTCCCCATGCTGGCAGAGATGTACCAGAGGCTTCCTTGCCAATTCCTGCACGTCCACGTACCGCTGCACGTGCCCCGTTACGATGTCGCCAACCCTCGCTTCGATCAGTTCTCAGCACAGCTGAGTCTGGTCAGTGCCACCGATGCTCGCCTGACTTCGGTGACGACGATCTACTCGCATGGAAAGCGTGTGCTCTCCCTCGTCGAGCCACTCGACCCTCCGCGCAAGACCGTCGGTCGCTCTGAGTCCACATCCGGTGCCAACACCCCTCTTGACGAGGTTCCTCCTACTGCGACCACGTCGAGCACGGAAGGCTCTGTCGCTTCGAGCAAGCACAGCTTTGTGCACCAGGCACCTTTTGCCACGGACTTCTGGGCCGACTTCCTCAGTCGAACACACCCTGCTCACATCGAGAAGTCTGTTCCTCCGGCTTTCGGAAAGGATCCTTGCGAGCGTGCTGCTCTTGGTATGGCCATCTCGGGAATTACTCTCGTGCAAGAGTTCGTTGTCGCCTCTGAGGAGGCTATCAACAACCTTGGAGGCGTTGAGGCGATCCTTGGCGGAAACGGCCCCAATGCTTTCGACCCCTCAGCAAACGTCAGTGCTGGCAGCAAGATCGGAGACGTGGTCCTGGTTGTCGCATGGGATTTGGAATGCGTGGAAGCGCTCGAAGGCCAAGGCTCTACCTCGGTATCTGTTTTGACAATGGCAACCCGATCACCTTCGCCGTTCCGCAAGATGACACCGCTCCCCACCGGCTCGCCAGTCAAGTCTGGTCAGAACTTGACGGTGCCTGGCTCAAACGGTTATGGCTTCCCCCAGCAGCAGTCGTTGAGCTTGCCGACGTTCTCAAATGTCCCGAGCGGTAGTGTCTCCGATACATCGTCGCAAGGATCGATGCCGATCAGCATCAGCGAGCCAACAAACATCAGTTCCCAGGGACAGCCGCAGATGCAGATGCAGACGCAAATGCAGATGCAGATGATGCCGACTCTGTTGCGCAAGCGTGGACTGTCGGTGAACAAGCCCAACCTGATGGTTCAGATTCCCCCTGCACCGCTACACCTCAACATGCACAAGAATGTTCTGCATGCTCAAGCGGCTATGCGAGCAGGTGGGTCTGCGTCGCCCGGTATGGCCTCTGCCACGACTGCGGCGGCACACTTTGGCATGCTTCAGCAGCGAGAAGTACACACGCCCATCACTCCTTTCCCTCAGCTTATCCACACGCCAGACCTTCCTCCGCCGTTGCTTCCCAGTATGGAGGAGACTACATTCCAGCGCGAGCGCCTGGAGCGTCACTGGGCGACATCGGAAAATCCGAGCGACATGATTTCTCCTCTTCATGCGACATTCGGTCTCGAAGCCCATGGTACGCCGACGGGTGCCTCATCGCAGATGATGATGCTCCGGACAAACACCTTGAGCTCGACGCTGGCGGGTGCCGCGGAAGTTCGACCCGAGTCGATGGGCTCGATTGCCTCACAGCCGGACGTTTTCTCCGCCAGTTTTGGGATCTCGGCATTCCATAACAACAATGCATTCAAGCGACCCAGCATCGAAGCCCCTCCCTTTCAACGAAGTCACAGCACCGGTGCTCTAGGCTTGGACTTGGGGCTGTCGCACTCCCATTCCCTTGGCAGGGCCCACGAGATCGATGGTCAGATGATCCGGGGGATCTCGGGTGGTGCCGTCGAGGCTCATCAGCAGAGCGCGTCCGACTACTCTCAATCCGGTTCGCATGACCTCTTTGAGGGCATCCTTGCGGCACTCGGAGCCAGCCCGGGCGGCCTGACCGGACCTTTGGACGATATCGAAAACTCTTGAAGGTCATAAGGCGGCGACAAAACTCACTCGGAACACACTCTCAACTATTCTTCTCAGCCATCGCTCAAGTATTCGGACACCTACAGCAAACACTTATATGAAGCTCGTCATCAGTACGACGCAGGCATTTCTCCCACGGCATCTCCCTTCTTCGTAGCCATCTGCCCCAAGATCCCGGAAACAAAGGCAACTCACTATTTTCGATCCACATCAGCCAACAGGCCATTGGACTATTACCCTATATTGTTCTTCCACTTACTGCCCACACTTATTCTCGAATCCTTTAACGCAAGACGTTCGCTTGACCCCTTCGCCCTCCATTCATCAACAAATATCCCTCTGAACTTGTAGCATGACTATCACCTTGTTAAATCTTCCCCACTCTTCTGCCTTGGAATCGTTCCACCTCGTTGCGATCCTTCCTTACATTAGAGCCCTTCCAGCGCTCCTTCGCTCGTCCGTAGCTCCCTTATAATCGAGTTGTTCTCTCTCCCAGTTGCTGTGGTGAAGTGAGTGTGCACGGCCTTCTTCGGTTGGCGATGAGGCCCCCTGCTCAAAACCCCGCGGTCTCGAGTGGGGAAGCGATGCCACACGACTACGAAGAAGCGACAGCTCAGTACAGCACAACAGCACAAGGACATCAAGGGGAGAAGCAGCGACAAGACGGGTGGGACACGTCAGCTCTCGCACAAGGAAAGGAGGGATTATCTGCACCGCAAACCACAGGCAGCTCGAGTTGGCTCACAGGAATTACAAGAAGGCAGAGGAGGAACTAGCCGTTTTCTGAGGCGACCCTGCGAAAACCTACTTTACGAGGAGCAGGAAGGCAGCTGAATCAAGTGGACGGAGCGCGCTGACGATCAAGATGGACCCTTTCACTGGCTATGCTGCCATTCAGTCTCAGCAACACTTCTGGCGGGAACTCGACGAGGTTCTCGATGACCCTTCGTTGCGTGAAGGACAGCCTCGGTCCTCACGGAACGCGAGCACAAGCTCAGCGCACGCCGCTATATCTTCAGCGCTGCAACGATTTCTGGCCCTGATAGACGCCTGCTACGGTGCGTTGCGAATGCATGTATACGTGGCTGAGCGGACCGCCGAGGCTGACCATGGATCCTCTTGCCTTCCTTCTCTCGCAGACCGATATCTGGATCATGAGTACAACCGTAACTACACGGTGAAGCGACTCCTGGATTCTGCGCTTTTCTCCGAGACCAACGAGGAGTATGCTTCGGAATGCGTGGTCGAGCAGCTGAGAACGGTACGCATCTTGTCCTAGCATACGCATCACTTGTCCTGTCAGCCGTCAGTTCGAACTTACTTACTTCCAGCTCATTCTCTGACATCTACAGGCAACTTCGCTTCGCAAAGTCCTGATATGCTACGACATCATCTTGCTGTACGGGCAGCGTAATCCCTCGATCTTTCGGCTAATACAGTCCCGCATCAAGGACATTCTCTTCCGTCTCGTACACCAAATATGGGCTGGCTTCTATGCTATACAAGCGGAGGAACGTATGGCAGCGGATGAGGTTGCGTCGCAAGGATCGAGCAAAGCTGGACAGTCGCTCCATTTTGAATATGCTCGGCGCGCTGCTTCTCAATCTGCTGGAGTGCCTGATGGGTTACCGCCTGAACCAGGGTGGAACGGAGCAGACTGGGATGCGCGCGCCATGCAGGCTCCGCGGGGGCCACGAAAGACTGCTCCAATAAAAGCGCCCGAGATTCGCGTCGGCGACGGCTCAAGCGCCTCCATCATGCGTCAGCTGCAGATTGCTCTACGCTCCAAGGCCGTGCGGATGATGTACGAGGTTTGCCGAGTACAGAAGCTGGAAACTGTCGAGATGAGTGAGTAGACATCACTTCGACTTTTGCTACCTTCACTTCTCCACTAAGCCTGTTCTTCTTTGCTCATACAGGACCGCTCGACCGCAACTTTCTAGACCACCTCTTCGATCTGGTGGAACAGACTCGGGAGCATGATGATGACTCCTTCAATTATCAGCTCATCAAGCTCATAGTAAGTTGCAGGCTTGTGACACGTTTCACTGAACAATGGTGCAACTGCGGCTGATGCACCGCTCCCGCATTCTGCACTTCGGAACAACAGGTCGCCGTCAATGAGCAGTTCATGGTTGCTGGCTTCGCCAACGGCGAGGCGTCGCCAATGAAAAACACCGTCCTGGAGGTCTTCAGAACTCGTCTCAATGTCTCTAAGACATTCGGCGAGAACCTGATCTTTATGTTGAATCGGGCATCGGGTGATGCTGAGGATATATGCATGCAGCTCCTGGTTCTCAAGCTCCTCTATCTGCTTTTCACGACGGAGGACACCGCGCATTACTTTTACACAAACGATCTCAAGGTGCTCGTCGACGTCTTCATCCGCGAACTGTCGGATCTGCCTGACGAAAGCGAATCAGTGAGTTGAACGTTGCGATTTGTCGAAAGCAACAGGGCTAATCATCGTTCTGTCACACAGTTGCGACACACATACTTGAGGGTTCTGCACCCTCTTTTGACAAACACGCAGCTTTGTACTGTTCCCTACAAGCGACCACAAATTCGCAGACTGCTGTTGGCACTCGTCTCTCTTGAACATATTCGAGATGTCAGCGCAACGACGAAGCGGCTCGTTGATCGATGTCTACGTGCAGAGTGGTGCGTCGCTCTAGATCAGCTCACCCAAGGGACACCGCACGCGGGGCCAAGCACCAGCAGCAGTGCTGATGAACTTGGGGTCGCTGTAGCCAAAGTGGAGCGTATTGGAGGGACAGGTGGATCCAGGATTCAAGCTATTCAGACGGCAGCGACGGTCGATGGAACCTCCGCCATGGCACAGGGCAGTGCTGATGCTGCGATGTCAGGCCTCCGGAGCGGAACCACGCTGGCGGTGGCGGCTGCGAATGTCAACGAGCGAACCTTAAGCGTGACATCTGCAATCGCCATACCCGGTACTGTCATTAGCTCGCCGATGCATAGCTCGCCGATGCACTCTGTCCAGCCCAGCCCTTCAGCCCCAGACGCGGAAAGGTCATTCGACTCTGACCTCTCAGAGAGTCTTAGGTATCAGCTCGCCGTGTCCAGTTCCTCGTCATCTCTACCGATTCCAGCAATACGGACCCGGGACAAACGAGTCTCGTCCGTATCACATCCAAAAACTCAGGCGAGGGAGCGGGGTTCCACTCCTCCGTGTTCGAATGGCCCTCACTCGTCCTCTTACCACGTTCGCACGGCTCCACCTACACCACCGCGAACCTTCCCTCGACGGCCTCCGCCTCCTCCGATAGCCCAGAGCACTACCCCAATTCTCCCCACGTCGACCGCGTTCGAGCACGCAAATACGCTGAGTCAACAGTCTAGACACGTTCAGCCATTGTTGGCTCCCACCGCCGTGCGTGCCGTGCGCGCCCCGCCACCTATCAATCGGGCCACGAAAGGGACCAGGTCGCCCGCAGGTACGAATTCGCCCAAGGCACAACAAACCTCTTTCGAACGGCCCGTAAGGTACTCTGCCTCCGATCACTACTAGTACCAAGAGGATTGGGTCATTTTCCCATTCCCAGGATCACATCTTTTTGTCCCGAAGGTGCGGCTCTTGGATGAAGTCGCTCACTTCAATCAACCACATCCGACGTTCTTCTCAGCTCAAGTCTTCCTTCTCCTACTGCATCATTACCACTCGTCCTGCCTATTATTGTATCCGCTTGTCTTGTCAAATCATCCTCATGCACCCTCATCAACTCCGTCGGGCGTGAACAATGAATGCTGGCTGCTCCTTGGGCTGACTACGATTTCATGCATCGCTATCACGGGTCGACCGCATGAGCGTGGTAGATCGGACAAAGGTCCATAAGGCAAAGTTCATTCGTTCATTCCCTTTTGAAGCGGATGAAGACCAGAGGTTTCAGTGATTTCTGCATGTAACACAAGCGCTGGACATTACGGCTTCGATTTGGTCACGACTTAGCCTGATTCTGATTCTGGCGTTCTGTGAAAGCGAGTCCAAAGGGGTTGCGCCAGAGGGATGGAAAGAAGCGAGAGAAGGAAAGGATGAACTCAGAAGAGGGGAGGGGGGGAGGGGCGGCAGCGATATTGGTAGCCTGCCAAATTCGTGAGGAAGAAGATTGCATCAAGCCCATCGAAAGGACGTACTTTTTTGTGGAGGGATCTGCAAAGTACTGGAAAAGAACAGAGATGGACTTGGAAGGGGGACGAGAAAAAGACATAGAAGACAAAGAAGGGAGGGAAAGCTGAAGAGGAGAAAAAAGGACGGACAGAATAGTGGAGAGGTGTTCATGCTCTGCTAGGCGTAAGGAAAAGCTCGGCTCAGCGGGCGTTGAGGGTGAGTCATGACTCTTCAACGTTTAAGTCCAGATGTCTCTGGGCTTTGCTTCTGGTCTACTTCACCCGACCTTTGCGTTGAAGATGGCCTCGGAAATGCTGTGTGAGAGAATTGGCACTTCAGTAATCAAGTCCCGGTCAAGCTGATATTGTGAGATTGACTTACAAGGTAGCGCCGATCGACTTGCCACCGAAGAACCGGCCGTTCAGGCCTTGCAGGGCTCTGCTTGCTGACTGTACATCGTTGAACTTGACGTAGATGTCGCCGAGAGACTCTCGCTCCACATGAATACGCTCGACTGAACCATACTGGCGCTCACACTCCGCCTTGACGTCCTCGGCAAGATCCTTGTCCCAGTCACGTTCGGTTTCCCTGAAGACATCAAAACAGCGCCTTTGTTAGATCACCACACTCCACATCTTCAATTTACATGCGCATCAGAGGCATACTCACTCTGCTGGATCAAACATGTTGGTCAGCTGCAAAGTCTTGGACATCGCCGCGGGGATCGAAGCCGGTCGTTGTCTGCGACAAACAATTGGGTAAGCCAACCAGGTCTCCGAGTGTAGCCATCAGCTTAGACTTACTGCTCTGCAGGGCGGGACTGTTCCGGAACTGGTACTCTTGCCAGCTTCTGCATCAACGCAGCGCGAGCGCTGGCGTCCAGACGACCTGAATTGGAAGCAACAAGTCAAGATCAGTCACGGCTCCCGGCCCCTCAAAGGTGTTGCTGACAACTCACCTCCGCCGCCTTCATCGAATGACGACAACGCTTGCGCTTCCTGTCCACCGTCATTGCGGGCGCCCAGGGTCATAGTGTTGGTGCTAGTAGCAGAAGGTCCAATATTGCCGCCTCCGCCCGCTCCGCGCGCGTTAACATTTCCGACCCGGATCTAGTTGAAGAAAAAAGGGAGATCAGCATATGCTCGGATGCGGGACATGTGTAGCCACTCACAGGACGCCCTGCCAAAACAAATCCATCCATCTGTGCGAGAGCCTTTTGCGCATCAGGTGGGTTTCGGAATCTGTGAACGCGTTGATCATAAGATGAGTTTTGGGTACAAAATTCAACAGCGCGTTGTCCGTTCAACTCACTGAACAAATGCAAAGCCCTTACTCTTGCCAGTACCAGGCTCACGATGCAAATCGACGTACTCAACCTCTCCAAAAGGATCGAAGACGGTCTTGACCTCCTCCGCAGTCAGTTTGAAGTGGAGACTGCCGACGTACAACCGAGCCGCTGTGTTGACGTTTTGGGCCATGTTGTTGACGTCGGTGGTAGGAGCGGGGCCAAGACCAAGGTGAATAGGCATTCCTGGCATTACCGCCCCAGGTAGACCGATGAGGGATGGGTTGAGGATGGGTAGACCTGCCCCGGGTAGATTGGGGCGGAAAATTACATCGTTCGTGCCGCTGTCGGTCCTGTTACGGGAAGCATCGGAGGGCTGGATCAGAATGGGAATGCCAAAAAGGACTTGTCCACTCAGTGCAAGGGCTTTCGCCACGAGATCGCGAGAAGAAAGCTCCACATATCCTATCCTGTAAGTGCAGAGGAACGGGTCAGGGCTGAGCAACTTGGAATGGACAGAATTGAGACACTTACCCTTTGCTGCGCTTTGTGATTTTGTCCATGACGATGCAGACATCCTTGACGGCGCCCTCGCCGAGATGGCTCTCCAAAAACTCGCCTAGGTCTCGCTGCACAAGCCTGGCTGCGAGCTGAGAACAGAAGATAGAGCGATCCTCGTAATCATCAGCCTCTGCTTTGGAGGTGGGACGGAATCGAGGCCCAGAAGGAGAAGGTGAGCGACGACGAGAAGAAATGCGCTCCGGCGGGTCGTCTTTGCGAATGCTGGAGCGCCGTGTATCAGAGTGTCGTCCCTCGTAGCGGTCACGGTCGCGATACGAACGTCGATCATAGTCACGATCTCTGTCTCCACGATCCCGAGTTCTCTCACGTTCTCGCTCATAGTCTCGATCACGCGTGGATCTCCGTGGCTCTTCGTCTTGCCGGCGACGATTGTAGGACCGTTCGCTGGTGCCTCTCGCGTCGACGTCGTCCATCTCCTCATCTTCGTCATCCATATCTCTTGCGCCTCGACGTCGGCGGCGACGCTCTTCCCTACTTTCTTCGACATCCGGTTCAGGACTGGACCAATCTTTTCCGCGCCTGCCATCAGCACTGCGCTCGCTGACAATACTGGGTGTCCGGCCACGGCGCGGCGGAGGTGATGCTGACCGAGAGCGATCTGAAGGAGTGAATGAGCGCAGACGTCCTTTGCCAGAAGAGCGACGCCCGAGCCCTCCGCTTTGGCTTCGTCTGGGAGCAAATTGACAAAAGAAGAGAGGTGGTAGTCAGTCATCAGTATCACTACGAGGAAAGGCTGACATCCGAGAAGACTCACTTGCGCAGTTGCTGCGCGAGCTCGCGCTCGCGATCGCGGTCTCGTGAGGATGGCGCGGGTTCCCGGTCGTAGCTGTCCGCTCGCGAGCGTGGCGACATGGATGCTGAGGGTGACCTTGCGCGGCCCTTCTGATACGATCGTTCCGACATGGTTGCTGAGGACGAGGTTGTGAGAGTGCTGTCGAGGTCGGATCCAAGGGCTCGAAGGAAGGTCGGCATGTATGTAAGAATGTTCCTTGCACGGTCGCCTTCAAACGCACGTGACTTTCTCCGACGCGTTCTGGTTCGACGCGTCTGCGAGGGGTTGGGCCTTTGGACGCGATCAGCAAGGAGCAACGACGCGACCACGAAGCAAGGATCTCTGCTCGAGCGTTCTCTTTCTACTCATCGACCTGTAGTCTGTATCTGCTTCCCTACCACCGCCTGCAGTTGACCCACTCACGAGCACGACGCCTTCTGCCTGTTGGAAGAAACATGGACTTCACTCACTCGCTCCCGCACGGCTCAAGCTCCAGTCTCTGCTTCTCCCCGGGCTCCACTTTCCTGGCATACATCGCAGGCACTCCCGCCAACGCCGTCATTATCTGTCGCAGCGACACACTCCAGGTAGCATCTCAATGGACCTTTGACGATTATGACATCCAACAGATTCAATGGTCAGACGATGGTCTCTTTCTACATGCAACAAACACTCTACATGGAATCGTCTTCGTCCTCTCGCCAGACCCACAACGGCAGGCTAGCGATGGCTCCGATGACGGTCAGAGATGGCTGGCCCGTCTCGAGGCAGGATACGAAGGTCTGGCGGCTGCAGCATGGGCACCATCTGTCGGGCCACCTACTATCCTAACATTCTCAATGCATCAGGTATGCGCATTGAAAATACATACTTTCCTTGTTTCGAAGTGGTCTGATCTCCTTCTGTTGCAACATATCTCAGCTCCGCCTCACGGCGTACGACCTTGCAAATCAAGGAGTGACAGTCTTCGAAAACCCCAAGAAGGCTAGAAGTGAGTGGTCCGCCCAGTAGCATATTTGAAGACGAAGGCCTTGTTAACCTCAAACTTGGCATCACCTCAAGTACTTCGCGCCATCAAGCTTCCTGGAGTCTTTGCTGTCCTCGAGGTACACAATGAGACCGATCAGATCAGCATTTATGGGTACAAGCCTCACTCGGGTCTCCGTCCCTCCAAAGACGAGCCTAGTGGCTGGCTGGTCGATCATGTGAGCATACGTCTGCAGACAGAGCGCTATGAACCTATTGCTGACCTTCTCGCTCCCAAAGTCATTTCCGATCGCCACGAACGACGCGTCAGACGTGACGTGGGCTCCAGATGGAAATCACTTTGCTGTTTTTGAAAGCGTCCTGGAGGTATGGCTCAGCCCACAAAGAGCATACCCTTGCAATAGCATTGCTGACAGACATTCGACATCTCGTTACAGTACAAGGTGGTAGTCTACACTTCAAGCGGCGTCCTTCGTGTCACCTTGGCCGGAGAAGGGTTCGAAAGTCCCCAGGTCGTAGTCACGCATCCGTCTCTCGCAGGTTCCCAAGGGTCAAGAACGACAGCGATCAAGAATCGTTTAGCAAAAGGAAAGAATAAGGATTCGGGTGAAGAAGTCGCAACGGCTACAGGGGGCCTTGGAGTACGGTGCATGTCATGGCACCCATCCGGTCAAATGCTCGCTGTCGGAGGCTACGATGAGAAGGTCAGTAGCATCTGAGTTTGCTAAAGTGACATATCTCTAAATGCGCCTTCCGCTTCCTCAGATTCGAGTCCTTGAATCCGAATTTTGGGGACTGTGGACCACCGTAGACATGACACCTCGTGTCATCAGTCAAGAAGGAATAGAAAGTGATCCTGGGTACATCAAACTGGTGAGAATTGGCATACCCATCGAGCGCTCGGAGGCCCGTCACTTACCGTCATGCACTGTTCAGGAGGCCTTCAGAGAGGCCGCCGGCTGGTTGGCCGAGGTTGGGGGCCAAGGGATAGTAGATTGTGAGTTCAGACAGCGCGATCGCCATCTCACAGTATCTGACGGCAAATTCGCTTCTGCCTTTCAGACCAACATTCCAGCTTGCCTTTGAGCCCGCCGCATGTCCGGCCAGACTTCTCCAAACCAAGTCCGAAGGTAGGGGTAGCCTGGATGGACTTCAACGAAGATGGCACAATGCTGGCCTGTCGGAATGGTGAGCCATGCTCTTTGTACTTCATCGTGCGGGGTCGTTCTCTGAACAGCCATTGTTCCCTTTGCAGAGTCGCTCCCAACGACGGCCTTCGTATATCACCTCCCTCGAGCACCCGCCGGAACTATCATAGATACGGCTCGGTCACGACCTCAACCGCGCCTGATCGCCGTCCTTGTGCAGAATGCGCCGATCAAAAGCGCTGTCTGGCGACCTCGCCACTACGCAAGCCTGTACTTGTGCTGCGGAGGGCCGGCGGTCTATTCATGGAAAGCGACCGCGAGCAGCACGAGTGAGAACAACAACGGTGAGGTCGTGCCCAAGGGCAAGCCTAAACCGGATAATATCAAGCTCGTCCAGTGTGCGGAGTGCATAGCGGTGCCATCAGGTGAGCGATCCTCGCTCCTCTAATTATTCGCATTCACACTGCTTTGGCCGTGCTGACCCATTCCTGAACATCGCAGAAGAGCCTTTCAACGCAAACGAGATCAAATGGTCGCCGGATGGGCAGAAGCTGCTGGTCATCGATGTCGACACCTTCTGCTGCGCCATCGACGTTGATGGACAACGAAGCTGACCAGACTGTCCGAGGTCTCAAGCTTAAAGCCTTAAGCTTTGATCCTAAGCAGGGCGATCCCTCTGCCGTACGCTATTTGCTATGTGCTCCAACATGGTCGGAATGCCCTCAATTATTACATCTTGCCGGCGGGTGACCTCTAGTAATTGCCTATCTGACGCCCACCCACTTCCGCTCGCTTGCGGCTTTCTCCCCTCCCGCTGTCACCTGCCCTCCCTGCCTACCCCCTGGTGCCTGATTCCTCGATTTCTTCTCTGTATAATCAGTTCTCCAGTTCCAGCTTCCATAACGGTCGTCCAGAGGTCGGTCAGAGGGTCGTCGCTGCACACGTTTCGACCTCGCTTGAAGGGAACGAAGGACGCCGCAGAGGAAAGCGTGCTACGCCCGACTCTGACAGCTGTCCCATCCCACCAAACTTTCCAAAGTGACATGCTCATCGCTCATTCTTGCTCTCATCAAGCAAGGCAAATTTAGCGCCCTCTGCACAGCAGAGCGCCGTTGTTCTCGTCTGAGAAGCGCGCTTGGTTGATCTGGCCTTGCCAGAAGATGGATGGGTATAAATACCTGAGCGACGATGAGAATGCTGATAGGCCTCGTCCCCGAGCTGACGCTTTTACATCCAGCCCACTTCTTTGCCTTTTCCACAGTCTCCCCAGCAACTTCCTTTGACAATGCTCTTCCGTGCTCTCGTCGCCTCCGTCCTTGCTGCCTCGGCCGCACACGCCGCCGTAAACAACCAGATCTACCTCATCCGTCACGGCGAGAAGGTCTCGGACGACTCGGTCGGCCTGTCATCCCAGGGTCAGGAGCGTGCCCAGTGCTTGCGAAACGTATTTGGCCGCTCGAGCGGGTACAACATTGGCAAGATCTTCGCTCAGGCTTACAACAGTGATGGTTCGCGGGACAGGCCATACGAAACTGTTTTGCCTCTGTCGCAGGACCTTGGTCTGGAGGTCGACACCAGCTGCGGTAAGTCTCTTTGCTCGAGGAAGCTGTGTTATGATATACTGACAGCTTGTATGTCCATTTCACCGACCTTACACAGACCGTGATGACAGTGAGCTTCGAAAACGTTTGGGCCACGACTCAGACAGTTTGGACCAGAATTCTGAAAATTTGGATTCTCCTTCACAGTCAACTGCGTGCACGATGCTGTCCATGCCTTCGCCGATCAGTCCGGTGCCGACATTCTGATCTGCTGGGAGCACGACGCGCTTTCCGAGATTAGTGCTGCGAGTGAGTCAGATCTTGTTTCGTTTCGCGACGAAGTCGTGCCATCCTCACGCTTTCATGTGCTCATATCACCTGTGCTCCTGCCCTTCAACAGTTGGCCAGGGCTTCACCTACCCCAGCTGTGAGTCTCTGGACGTCAACTTCTTGCTGATCTCAGATTGTACCTGACCAGTCATTCGCATGTTCCCTACAGCCAACTTCGATCTCATCTACCACGTAAGCTTGAAACGAAGGTAGGGTGGCTCTGACCCAAGTCTGACATTGACACTCGATTTCTTCGCGTATCTGCAGGAGAACAATGGCGATCTCACCTCGGACTCCCCTTACAGGTACGTTTCCCAGCGAAACTTGGCTGAACCGCACCTGAAGCTGACATCGCTCTGTAACCGCCTCCAGCGAAAACTGCCCAGGCCTCGACGCTTAAGTCGCTCGCCACCAAGTCTGCATCTTGCATCTTCCCTATCTATTCGAAACGACCAAGATTTTCTCACCTCAAAGCCGTGACGCCGCACCTTTGACTTCGCCGTAACCTCTGTGGCTCCTGCGAAACGAAAGGCACCGCCGGTGCAGATCAAGCATCAAGCAGGAAGGGACAAGGTGGAAAGGCCCATTACATGGTCATGCACCTCGGTGTCTACTATATCCCTTTGCCTCACCTTGGGCGCGCCCTGGCCCCGCTGACCCACGTACCGGCGGGCGGGCGGTTGCTGAGTGCCGATTGCTGCTACGGCAGAACATGTCTTTTGTCCATCTGGCGCCCTGCCGCAGCATAATAAGAAAGAAAGAAAGAGGTGTGGTAAAGGACATACACATCAATAATGACCCTACTGGCGCTCGCTTCAGGATTTCCCGTTTCCCCTCCATCTCCCTCTTCCATCATGCTGTACACGAATTCCAGGGGTTGGATTTAGTCTGATAGAAGACCAGACCCTCCTCACTGACGTCACGTGACAATGAGGCGAAGCCTCAGTCCGTGAGGACGGTCTGGCCAAATTCGAGGCGATTTACTTATGAAGCCCCCTCACTCAGAGGCCTCTGGCGTTGGCCCCCACATTTTGGTACTCTCCAACATGCACACGCCTGCCTACACAAGTACCTCCATATCTGCATCTCTTTGACCTTCAAGTCTTCAGGTCAACTCCTCGAACAACAACGCCTTGCTCCTCTAGATCCAGATTCGGCCCTCTTTTACAGGTCCCCTACGTCTCGCGCTTGCTGCCGTCCCAGCCAAGCCGTCACACAATTCCACGCGCAGTCCATACCTTCTACCGCGACATTATCCATGATATCCGAACGTCTCCAGCTTCGTCGGGCTCTGGGCCAAGTAGACATCAATGTTGGCCCCACCCAAGATCAAGCAGATACTGGTAGTGTTGATCCACCGAACAAGCGCAGGGTGAGCCTCTCGTTAATGAGCGGCAAGCATGACACTCCCTGCCCAATGCTGACATAGTCTATCCTTTCGTGTCTCAGAAGCTTGCAGCTACTCAGACGAGGAGTACAAGGTCGGGAAGACATGATGTGAGAGCGCAGATGATAGGGTGTGCCAGTGTGCGTAAATCTGATCTATTGGCTAATCTTCGTCGTTCCGTGGATCCCGCTTCATTCAGGCCGAGAATCATTCGTCGAGACTGTCCAGGATGTCGCCAGTGCCGATCTCGACCTTACCCAGGCCTCATGCACCAGCTACGCCGGCCAAACTAGCGTCTTTTGACCGCTCATCCGGAAACTCATACAGCGGAGCAACACCCTCGAAATCAGAAATCGTCGCTTCCTCGTCCTCAAATTGTGGTCCCAGACTCGGAAGCTCCGGAAAAAAATCAACGACCCCCTCACAGTCCCGCTTCACGTCAGCATCAACATCTACACCAATAAGTACACCACCTCCTACGCCGTCGTCTCTATCAACTCCGGCACGTCTGGGGAAGGAGGTTCAAAGCTCGAGCACGTCCATCGCGTTGAGGAGAGGAGCCGTCGATGCTTCATTACCAAATCCAAGAATGGTGAGAGTTGATCAAGGATAGAACAGAAGCATGCCTGTCGTACATGACACTCATTTTAAACATCGTCAAATTTCTTTGGTCACTTCAGTTGCGGTCATCAGATGTTCCAGAACAAATGCAGCTTCCCGTTGCAACTCCGCAGACCCCACAAGCGTCGTCGGTGGGGCTGTCATTAGCTCGAACTGCGCCTCAACTACCGTCGTCACCTTGCCGATTCCAGACGGAAAATGTCAGAACAATCCCGGAAACGCCTGCCAACCCTTCCAACAAGCTCGCATCGTCCCGCAAAAAATCTCAGAGCTCATCGGCCATTCGTTCTGCGCCAAAACCAACTCTTCTCCCAATAAGCAAAGTTGCGGTGACACCGTCGTCTAATGTCAACCCCAACGTTCTCAATCATAAGAAAAACACATCCGAGCAAGCACTCGATGCCGGGAAAGATTGCACGCGTGCTCAAGTGAGTATAGCATTCGATATCAAGAGCGCTGCGTGCAAGTCTGGGCCGATTCCTCTAAATCAACAACTTATTACTTTGTTCATCTATAGGCCTCCAATGAAACACCTCAACCGGGACGTGGGCACATGCTTGGTGTAGCTCGTGGGTGTGCGGTGCATCCTGTACTCCTGTTCGTCAAGCTCGTGTTGGTCATATACTGTATGGATGTTTATTGATTTCTTCCTTGCCCACATACGATAACTTCATACCTCCTAAATCTACAGAGACTCCACGTACACCTGCATCACCGAGCCTAGCAACGCTTCTGGGACAACGACTGAGTCCGCGTTCTGCGGCAGCTCAGATCCTAAACCGCGAGCAGTTGTTAGAGGCTGTCCGCCAAGCCCGTCAGGACCCAAGCTTCACGCTGAAGGACTTTCAGCTGGAGGTTACATACCGTGTGCTGGCGGGATGGGACGGCATAATGCTTTCGGAGACCGGGAGCGGCAAGAGCTTCTCTTGGATTGGCTCATGCCTTGCTGCTCCACGGGCAACATTTCTGGTGCTTGGGCCGCTGAAAGAGCTTCAGATTAGTCAAGTGAGTATGAGACAAGCCATGAGCCGCATCTAACCAGAAGGCTCGAGAATATCTTTGAACGCTGATCGCTGCTTGGTATCTCAATCTTTGGCCACACAGGTACGAGCACTCCATAAGCTTGGAATAAAGGCGGTTGCGTTGAATGAAGACACTCTGCGGCGCAGGAAGGTGAGTGTTCAGTGTGCTCTTGATTGTCAACGTCCAGGGCACGATCTGGGCTCGAACTGGCGATTAGTACATAGAAGAGAACGATGGTGCTGAAACGTGAATCTCGTTATGCTCTCGTTGAATTGCAGACCTTCCTCGATAAGATCAAGGGGGATTCGAAACGCGGACACAAGGATGCCCTTGATATGGTGGCAAAGGGCAATGTCCAGATCATCTTTGCGTCGCCGGAAATACTGCTGCGCAATCAACGCGTCATCCGGACCCTCTACACCAGCAAATGGGCACGCGCGTTGACTGGGATCTTTGTCGACGAGGCGCATGTGGTTCACGACTGGGGAATTTTACCACGCCGGAAAGGATCACAGACGCCTCCTTTTCGACCAGAGTACGGGAAGATTCGTCTCATTCGCGCACGGTTCGGATCCAGCATACCTCTTGTCGCTGTTACCGCCACGCTGACCGCGGACATCCTCAAAGACGTATTCGAATCTCTCGAGTTCGGACGGTTGCCGTTCTTTGCCCTGGATGTCGGCATGGAGCGCGAGTCAACCTCGTACGAGGTGGAATGCATGAACCACCCTGCTCGTTCATATGCAGACTTGGTGGAACTGTTCGCTGCAGACCCATCCACTCCGGCCGACATCCCGCAGACCATTATATACGTCAATACTCGCAAAGAGGCCGCGGATGCCGCTTCTGCTATACGTCGGGCCCTGCCGGATCACCTCGCCTTAGCAGTTACCTCAATCACTTCGATGTCGTCCGCAGTCCACAAGCACAAGGTTCTACAAGACGACTTTCCAAATGGACATATCCGCATCATGGTAGCGACGGAGGCGGTAGGAATGGGGGTAGATCTTCCTGTGGTAGATGTGGTGGTTCAATGGCGTCTCCCAAATAGTCTGAAAGCGGTGGTACAGCATTTTGGACGCGGAGCACGAAGGGAGGGACAAACGTCGCGAGCCATCCTGTTCATGGACAAAAAGCTCTTGTCAAGTTTGAAGGTCACTGCTCCAATTTTCAAGCCTCCAAACACGCAACCACCTGCGGTCGAAGCTCCTCGTTCATCGTCTCGTGGAAAATCCTCGCCTGCTTCTGGTCATATAGATTTGGCGCTTCGGAAATGGCTCATCACGAAAACATGTCGTCGTCAGCTACTCCGATCGATGTTGCGTCTGGACTTCACCTCCCTCCGTTTGATGCTCAATACCAACAACGTTGAAGACTCCCGAGAACCGATTGGCCTTGGACCCATCCCTTCCTCGCAGGATTTGAGCAACACAGGCTCACTCCCCACCTTTTTCTGGCAGCGCAGCAGCACCGACTCCACAGCGACATCTATCAGCATCAACAAGCTCTGTTGCTCCCCTTGCGGCTCGCAGTTTCCGCCCTTGAGGAGACAGACGGTCGCACAGTCTGAATCTCAGAAGGCTGCACGCTAAGGTTGAGCACGGACCGGAGTGCTCCGTACTCCGGGACCCCTACTTCGGCGCGCTCCGCTGGAAGATTACCGGTAAAATTTCTACTCCGCACTCCGAGTAAGTTTTACCGCTTTTGAAAATCTCCCTCCGTGCTCCGGGAAACATCTCAGTCTTTCTG
>RDSH01000182.1:0-39648 GCA_009428295.1 Tilletia walkeri
TCGATCTCTCACTCAATCCTTCCATTCCTACATCCATGGTCAGAGGTTTGCGGCTGCCGCTGAATCAAAGGAAGGAGAGGGAAACAAATGTACTGCAGTTTGACTGGTACATACTGGATGATGAAGATGATGATAGCAGTGGGGAGACCGTCATCCAGATCCACACGGAAGCCATGTGTACTCTTCTCTCTCAGCCTCAAAGAGCCAGCAGACACACGAGCATCATCTTCCCTTGTTGATTGTTCCGTTCGGGAGGGGGAGTCGTCAAAAATATAGGCCATCTACAGGAGGTGGGGAAGGAAAAGGAAAGCAAAAGACTGATATCTACAGGAGAGAAGGGACGTGAAGAAGAGAAGAGAGGGCAATAGAAGCAGAGAGAGAGGGAAGAAAGAGAAAAATGTCTTACGGAAGGCGTGGCGCTAGAGCCCAGTATGGGCGTTCAGCGCCGAGGTGGAGGCAAAGGTGCGCCTTTCCCTGCTGCTGCTCCACCAGGCTTGGGAGCGACAGCAGGCGGCTTGGCTCCCGCAGGCCTAGCGGGCGGTCCAGGTTTCGCTCCCCCTCCAGCACCAGCTGCAGCCCCATTCCCACCCGCCGCCGCAGCCGCCGCAGCCTCAGCCTTCTTCTTCGCCAAGATCGCCGCAAAGCCACCAGGCGCACCCATCCCGGGCATGACTGCAACAGGCGCCGCGTTCGAATCAGCCGCCATCGCGCTTGGTTTGGGACCACCGAATGTGGAGGTTGATTTCGTCGCAGGTTTGGGTGTTGTGGGCGTGGGCGAGGAAATGCTGCTCGACTTGAGTGCGTTGGCGAGGGCGCCGACACCTCCGGACCCATTGGCGCCCGTTGCGCTACTTCGTGTTGCGCTAGGCGTTGGCACGCTCCGTTTGGCCGGTGGAAGGGCGGGAGCAGCGGGAGCGGCAGGTGCTGCCTTCGGCGGCTTTTGTGGTTCGGGGTCGATGTACGAGGTCGGTGCCCAGCCTTCAGAACCACCCTTCTTAACGAGCCACCAGCCTTTTGGGTCAAGGAAAGCATGTGTCAGTTACTTCAAGTCACGACGCACTCAAACTAGATGGGAAACTCACCATTGTTCTCCTTCGTCACAACCTCAACCAGTTCACCCTCGACCAGAGCCATCTCACCATCGTTCGAGGTGGCATAAGCGTACAGAGCTTTGTGCATCGGTACTGACGGAGCTGCCGGTGGCGCCGGAGGTGCCGGTGGTGCAGGAGGAACCCGCCCCGGACCAGCCGCCGCCGCAGCTTTAGCACCAGCACCTGCACCAATACGAGCAGCCGCAGCACCCGCCGACACACCATTTGAAGCAGTGGGCATACCAGAAGTAGCAGCAGAGGGCATTCCGCTCGGCAACTTCTGTGCTGGCTTGGGGATGGCACGCGGTGTTGAGTTCGTAGGACGAGGGCGGGCCGCACTGGGTCCTCCGGGTCGGATGAGCCTGCCGGACGTGACCGGTCGGACAACACCGGGCTTTCGACGTGCGGGTGGGCGAGAGAGGGACCCAGCTGGTTCTCCCGTAGGTACAAGTACCGTCGAACTCTTGTATACGTCATCCCGTGGCACCGTCTCATCCTTCTTGAAGACAATGTGTGCCTTCTTCTCCTTCTTCTTGGTGTACTCCAGCGAGTTGGACATCGTCACGGTGGTAGCGCCGTGGGTCTGTTGGAGGAGGCGAGCGACGAACTCAGTCTTGAAGAACAGGTGCATAGCCGGGTCCGGGTCCTCATGCGAGCCCGTGACGTTAAGAACGACCCAGTCATCCCGAAGCTCCGAAAGACCGATACCTGAGATCTGGCCCAGAAGGACTTTACGCTCGCATGTCGTCTGAGGCTGCTTGTTCACCAGCTGCGTAATGATGAAGTAGACCGCCTTGTCGGTCATGATCAGGAAGCGCGGGCTGGGCTTGGACGACCGTCCCAGACGGGAGACGAGTAATTCAACACGCGAGCTGAATGCGACTGTCTCGTCGCGTCCCAAGCCAGCTGCGCGACGAAGCATCTCACCCTCCGCACTTCCGCCTCCGTTCGCATGTCCGACATCCAGGTAATCACCCATGAAGCGACGCATGCTAATGAGTGAGAACCTCCGACGCTCTTTACGCCCCTGAAGGACCTGATGACCATAGTCCCTAAGCGCGGCATACACAAGCGCCTCCTTCTTGTTCATCCACATCCGCTGGATACGTCTGGCACACTCATGCCTGTACAGGATGAAGTTTCGCCATGCGCGCTGAATACGCGTAGCCATTCGATGCCAGTACTTATCCCGCATCGCCTCGAGCGCAAAGAGCGTCTCCGGATTCTTGATGAAAGCCTTCGTCACGCCCATCTGCCACTCATCCTTCGCAATACCCACATCCGTCAAGATGCGCTCACAACCCGTCCGCGCGTCGCCCGTCCAGGTGTACTCGCCCGCATACGAGGTGTTAGGCGAGAGGAGGTAGAACCGCTCAACGACCTTCTCGAACGTACGTGCCCAGGCAAAACCAGCTCGTCGGACACGGATGTTCTCCTGTAGACCCAGATATTTGATCTGATGCAGGATTGCTTGGGTGTCATACTCCGTCGCGCTCTTGTTTTGGTTCGGCTTGATCGTGCGGATGTAGGAAGGTTGTGCGCGCATCAGGTTCTCGACGAGAGCGTTGGCACTGGATTTGATTCGGTCGCCGGCTGTGGGTGGACGCTTCTTGCTGTTCGGATCGGGTCGGTCAGGGAAGAGCGTTTGCAAGTACTTGTTACCGGAGGAGTCGACGAGGTCGAGGATACCCTTGAGGAGCTCGTCCTTGTTCTTGTCGGTCATGCCGGATACGTTGTAGTATACATCGCCGGCGTAGTGACGAACAAGGAACTGAAAGGCATAGCAGACATGGAGTCAGTGCACATGCACTCCCGAACGGAAAGAAAACCGACGCGTCGAGACTTACCTTGGAACCACGCGTCTCGAAGTGTGGGTTGGATGAGAGCATGCTCAAGCGTTGAACGAACGAGTTGTCTGCCGCAGTTGGGTCTGCGTGAGCCGTTGCACACGCGTCGTTCAGGGCAGCGAAGATGCCCGGAGGCCGTTTCTCTTCGATGAGGTCGCATACAATCTTGTTGTTGAAGTATTCTGGAGGTCCGACGAAACAACAACAATGAGCGATGAAAAGCCGTGAAAGCTGAAGGAGGCGTGATTACTCACTGATAGGTGTCCACTGGATCTGCTCCGCTGCGTATTCCTCCTGTTCCTTTTTGAGGGTCAGCTCAATGAAGACTGGGGACAAAAAAGGGTAACGTCAGGAA
This sequence comes from Tilletia walkeri, assembly GCA_009428295.1. Taxonomy (NCBI): domain Eukaryota; kingdom Fungi; phylum Basidiomycota; class Exobasidiomycetes; order Tilletiales; family Tilletiaceae; genus Tilletia; species Tilletia walkeri. The sequence continues at coordinate 3,294 of RDSH01000182.1, forward strand.
GGTTCAAGGTTTAACAGAACTTCTCTTCTCTACACTTACTCTGTTGCAGCTTCTCATTGACATAGTTGATGCAGAGTTGTTCGAACGAGTTGTTGTCGAAGATCTCGAAGCCGTAGCTGTGAGAGGATCATATCAGAGTCAGCACTTTGATGATCGAAGGAGAAAGGGACACGCGACCGCGGCGGACTCACATGTCGAGCACACCAATGACATTGGCGTGCGCGGCCTTGGGGTTGAGGGAGACGTTGATGCGGGTTACAATCCACTCGAACATGTTGTTGTAGATGGCCTTTGCGAGTGCATCGCGAACAGATACGGCTTGTGTGCAGTTGAGGGGTACCTCGTAGACGGACCCTAGGAGACAGGAACATGCATACAAGTCAGCGGATGTAGCTGGAGCAGGGCGTTGGCAGAGCACGTACCTCTCCTTCCACCTCGCTGGGTCTCCATGATGCGCTCGGTGAGGGCCTTGTTGACAGCCTCCGAGTTGACTTCGAGCAGATAGGCAACAAACTCCGACACGCTCTGGTCTGCGATTTCCGCATTCCCCTCCTTGTTCTCTTGGAATGTGATGTTTCCGATCCAGAGGATGGATGCGATCATACGGAAGATGTTGTTCTGCTCGTCTGCAGAGAGCCCGATGATGCCCATGGCCTGAATGGTCTCTGCGAAATCGGCTACGTCGTCGATGCCCGCTACGTCGAAGCACTTGCTGTTTGCGGTGTATGCGTATGCTTCGGGGCCCTGAATGCCGAACAGCTCGCGCTGCTGGGGCGAGGCGGCCTTGGCGAACTGGTAGAAGATGTGGAAATTGCGCTCGTCCTTGATCTGTCCGACGACGCGGTTCTTTTCGAGGAGGTAGTTGGTGATATTTGCGCCCATGGGTTCTCCGCTGCTGTTGAACATGATCTCGAGATACTTTCCGTGTCTGGAGGAGTTGTTGTTTCTGAGCGTCTTGGCACATCCGAAGCTCTCCAGCAGCGGGTTCGTCGCGAGGACCATGTCCTTGATGTCCTGAATTTCAGCTGCGCCTGATCCACCGGAGACGGCGGCGATGTACTGCATGATGCGCTTAGCGGCCTCGGTCTTGCCGGCCCCAGACTCTCCGGAGATGATGACACACTGGTTGTCGTGATATGCGTTCATCTGGTAGTATGAGCCCTCCGCAATGGCGTAGACGTGGGGCGCCATCTCGAGCCTGTTCTTGTTGCGATAGGAGTGTAGGATGTCATCTGTGTAAATGCCGAGGTCGCGGAAGGGGTTGACGGAGATGAGTACGTTTCCGATGTAGGTGTAGATCTGGCCGACCTGGAAGCGTTTCTGGAGATTCTCGTTGATGGCCTCGTTGGTGACTTTGGAGAGGAGCGTCATGTCGGAGACACCAGCCTGCTTCTGCTTGAAGCCTTCTCGCCAGTCGGCCTTCTGGACGCCATTGACCACGACTCCAGCGCCGCCGCCCTTCTTCTTGGGAGGCGCGGCTGCTGCTGCACCGCCTGCCTTCTTTCCACCAGCCTTGCGCGAAATGGCCATTGCTCGCTTCGTCTCTTGAGGGGTTGAATTGAGGAGATGGTGGTACGGCCTTCTGTGCTGCGAGATGGCTGCGGGTGGTGGAGAGATGGGCGGTGAGACCCTGGCGTCTGTGCGCTGCTGAGAGACGCCGAATCTGGGTGGTCTCAAGAAAGTCTCGACTTGACAGCAAACCTCGCAGCTGCGGCCGACTCTCTGACTGCAGCGGGCAGCAACCTCGACTGTAATATCTCCTGAGGCAAACCACAAGGGGATTCCGCTCAAGGCATAAAAGGACGCGCCTCAAGATCTTCTCTGCCAACGCGTCGCGTGTTATTCCGTGTCATCGCGTCCCTCCGCCTCCCGGTCGTGGCCCCCTCCAAATCAAGTGGTAGCCCATTCCCGACGCGCCCAGACCCCGCCTGCTCGCGACGTGCCTATACAGGTACCCGAATCAAACAGAGGTCCTCTGGACAGGAACCCCCCAAAGGAGCGAGAACAGAACTTGCGATCAGGCCGCCGCAGGAACGAACGCAGCGCCGCAACTTGCTGAGGATTGGCGGCATTTCAGAGATCCGGCCGGGTGAGCTCTTCTTCCGAAACGCAGGAACCTTGCATTCATCATTGCTTGCCTTTCTCATCAGGCCCCTTCTTTCCCCATCATCATCAGCAGAAAAGCTCTCCTCTTCACAGCGAGGATAAACACGCGCATCACGGCTCTCCTTCTTCCCATGGCGACCTGGATGTCGACCTCGGCGTAGAAGCGCCAAGTCCAATAATCCCTGCCAAAAGCAACAACATCCCTTTAACCCAGCGCGAAATTTGCTTGCCAGCTGCTAAAACGAAAGCACATCCAGCCCGAAGCCGATCCTTTGACAGAACCCTCCAACGTAATCACCTCACCTCGCTCCTCAACACCCTGCAGAAGGATAATATTCCATCTCATCTGTCTGACCGAAGGGCAACCACACAAGTAGTGTTACATCGTCACCCCCCCACAATGCCCGAACGCGGCTCCACACAAACTACAGACTTCACCCCGTCGGTGCAAACAGCAGCGGAATCTGCAGAAGGATCGGCCGCCGCCGCCGCCGCCGCAGGAGCAGGCAGTTCTCGCACCTTCCCTTCCTCAGCTTCGTCCTCCTCTCACGCCTCCTCCTCATCCGTCTCCCACGATCGCACCGCGACCTCACAAGAGAACGACACCGAGCCAGATCCAGACGCTGATTTCCGATTCCCAGGACGAAAGCACGAACGCGACCTGAGCATGGGATCGCCCTCATCCTCTCGCTTCCTCCATCACGGCCACAACAGTCTCGGATCAATCGCACCGCTCGTCAGCAAACTGAGCTCGGAACCTCCCTCAGAAGGCTTACCGCCCCCACCCCCTTCATCCGCTTCCTCCTCCTCAAATCCACGCAAGATGAACTCTCGCGGGATGCGGCTCGGCGCACAGCTCAGAAAACCTGGCAGTAGCTCAGCCGAGACTGGGCCTGCACCGACCTTTGGCACCACAGGGCTGTCGGAGTATCTGGTTCGACCTTCCACCAAGTCGAGCGTCTCGACTGTGGACAGCACCCTGAGCAGCACCTCTGGTGTCTTGTCAGAGGAGTCTACAGATGACGGAATGAGTGAATATATGCGCGGCAGGGGGAGGACCATCCCAACAGCCGATGCGTCTACTGCTGCTTCCATCACAACAACAGCGTCAGCAGCGGAGTCATCCTCTCCCAATGCTCCATTAGGGGAAAACATCTCGTCATCCAAATCTGGGCTCTCGCAGCAGGCGACAGCAACCCCCAGTACTATGAGCTCAACCGACAGCTCCACATCCACCTCCACCTCCGCGGGAGCTGGTCCTACCCCGACTCGTCCACCACGGAAACTCGGGGGCAGAGTAGCAGCCCTAGCAGCAAAGCTCTCAGGGAACGATCTCGCGTCCGCCGTGGTAGCAGCTGCACCCTCCCTTCCTTCCCCCACCAGAGCGAACGCATTGGGCAGCGGGTCCCGTTCGCAATCATCTGGGCCCGAGACCATTTCTTCAGCATCAAGTTCGCCCGCGTTGGTTTCGCATAAAAGTACAGAGTCGAGCGCTTCGGCGTCGATGGTGAATGCTGCGACATCGTCGTTGTCGTCCTCGCCCGCATTATCTTCGGCCAGCCCAGGTCCTGCGCCGGGCAACTTCTCGCCGCGGACATCGTCGCTCCGTCGACATACTCCACAGTCGAGCTTGGGCTCTGTGCGGAAGCTGGGAGAAGCCATTGTCAACTTTGGTTCATCCATTGGCCAAAGCCGACGGGGTTCAGCTGATATACTCAGCGGGAAGGGTGGGACTGGGACTGTAAGCGTTGATCGGGGTTCGACGACTGCGGTAGGGGCTTTGTCGGCTCTGGAAAATGGCAGCAGTCCTGTCGTTACGCGCGTCTCAGAGGATGAACGTGAAGCAAGGGCTCGCGTCTCGAGCGAAGGTAGCGCTGCAAGAAGTCAAGCTAGGAAGTCAGCTTCAACTCCGCCCACTTCGTCCTCAGGTCTGTCTCTGAATAATGGTGTGATTCCGCCATCCCCGGCATCGCCTCCACCGCGCTCGCCTCGTCGGATGCTCGACTCGACGGGAATGCGCTTGGGGGAAGGGCGGAGCTCACCTGCTTCGCCAACGCCATCAGCGGATCCACAGGGTACTGCGGGCAAATCAATTTCCAGCATTCAAGACGCTATCGGTCCGGCGGCGATGGCGCGTGTAGACTCGGGTACCGTCCGGGCGTCCTCTATGACTTCGTATGCGGCGTCGACGAAGTCTCAGTCAATATCTAGCGTGCGAGGGGGCAGTAGCGGTGAATCGGCACGGGACCGATTAGGGTCGACTTCAACGGGAGGAGGGTCGGCTGGGACGACAGGTGCAGCTGCAGACGAGAGCGTGTCTTCTCTTACGGACGTATCTGTTGCTGTCAACGATGGAAGTGCAGGTGGAGTTGTGAGCAGTCCGAATACCTCCCAGCGACCTTCCGATCTCACCGTCGACACGAGCCTTGCGAGCGTCGCGAGCGGATCTGCGAGCGGATCTGCAAATACCTCGGGCTACTATGGCGGGGTGAATGCTCCTGATTCGGCTGATTCTGTCTCACGTACGGCAACAGAGAAGAGCGGGCAATCTGTGGATCTGGGTAATTTGGTCACGCAAGCGATGGCGCCTTATAGCACCGGGTCAGGGTCCTGGACGATGGGTCCGTCGGCGGGGGGAAGTCCGTTCGGAATTGCGTCGCCCGTGCTCGGCTTTTCTTCCACCCCTACTGGAACTTCAGCATCGGGACATTCCACAGCTGGCACGAGCACGCATGCGCACACGAAGACTCTCGGTCGACTGAGTCGTTTGACTTATGCACGCAATGATGGTGTCTCTGTCTTTGGGATAGGTGGGCCGCATGGTGGTGGGAAAGGCTGGTCAGATTACAGTGCTCCGCCTTCGGCGGCACCTAGGTCACCGACCTTACATAGTTCCTCGAATAGCTTTGCTACTTCGTTTGGCGCTGCGGCAGGTGGAGGCGGACCTGCTGGGTCCATGGCCAATACGAGCATTGGGGGAAGCTCGCGGGCTGGGAGTGTGAGTGGAATGAACAGTCTCCGGGAATCTGTGGACGCCAATGGGGGTGCGAATGGAGCGCCGCTTGGGTTGGCGATTGCGAATGCGGGGGTGAATTCGGCGGGAGGTCCAAGTCCGACAGTGGCAGGCTCGCATGGCCTGACGCTTGGGCTGAGTCCGGACTTGAGTTCGAGTAGTGGGAATGGTGGTACGATGGGGATGGGCAGTCAGGCGGCTTTGAGCTCTCCTGCGCCATATTCGGCGCTGAATGCTGCTCTCATATCGGCGCGGAACTCTCTTCCTGTCGGCAATTTGCGCTCCGACTCGAGTTTTGGGCGTGACAAGGACATCGGACACTTGGCCTCAGTGCGGGAAGGAAGCTTCAAGGACGAGACGGCGTTCGTCAATGGGATTTCATCGATTGATGAAGGTAATGCGGAGACGTCGGATGCACTCACTGGTCTTGGAATCGAGCATGCGCATGCTCGGTTGGCCTCTAGGAGCCCTGGACCTTCCGGGCCACGAGCGTCTCTTCCTGCTCTTTCTGGTTTGGCGCCTCAACGTGAACTGCTGCTTCCAGCTCTGCAGAGTGTGCGCTCTGCTTTCGAAGGTCCTGACCATCGCCGGGATACCTTCTCGCTAAGCCCCGGTTCTGGTCATTCCCACCAGCGTCCCTTGTCTGCCCTCATTGATGATTCGTCACCATTGGGAGCAGCTGTCGCAGATGCCATTAAGGACGAACTACAACAGCCGCCCAGTGCAGTCTCTTCCGGTGCTCGTTCAACGTCCAATTCAAGCGCTTGGAGTCGGACTGGCGATGGCGCGGCGCATGGACGTAAGTCCATTAGTCCTCCCACAACGGGCGAATCAGCAGCTCTCGCATCGGGTCGGTCGTTACAAGAGTCATCGGCAGGTGATCGAATGAGGTTGAACCGAAAGCCGAGCCATCCCACACTGGTAGAAGAAAGCGAGCAACAAGAATCGATTTACAACTCCACGAGGAGAGGCTCACAGAAGTCCACCACTGCCGTGAAGGGGCGGGACTCACGGCGGCCCTCTGAAGCCAATTCCATCCCTGCATCAGTCAGTTCGACGCAAGATGAGGACAAGACGCCCCTTGCCCAACCTGTTGCAGGAGGCAGTGCACAAGCCGAGGCGACGCGGCTTCGTGACATGCCCGGACCTGAGGACGAGATTGACGGGTTGACGATCCAGATGCGAGCAGATGGCGGATTTACCTACCTCGATGCCGAAGGAAACCCACTGGGGAGTAAAGTGGTTCTTACGCTGGCAATAGAGAAGGCGAAGAAGGCCGTAACGCTGGACAGTTCGAACAAGGTGCCAGAAGCCATCAGTGCGTACAAACACGCCCTTAGGTTATTGGAGGAGGTCATGGATCGTATCGCACCAAAACCTGGTCAGCGGCCCAAGCCCAATCGAGAGGAGGAGCGGAGAAGATTGGTCATTATAGTAAGTAGATTCCCTCGCTAGCTCCGCAGGGCCGTCGTTGACCCTTTTGTTCTGAATCTGCAGCATGACACTTACGCGGATCGTATACGGCTCCTGTCTGCTATCAACGGTCCGACAGCACCACATCCGAGCAACCAGGCGTCGAAAGCCCCTCTACCCAACTTGGGGCCAAAGGGGAGACGAGACGCGGCCTCAACTTTCAACGCAGACATGATTCCGCGACCGAGGGCTGTTCCTGGTAAGGAACCGCGTCGAAGCGATGGCTTCCATGAGGCAATTGCAGCTCAAGTTGCTGCGCAATCTAGTGGGCCGGCCCAGACGTCAGTACCGGAGCGCGAACGACGTACGAGCCTCCGCAACGTGGCTTCAGTTGATGTGCTGTCGACCAGACGACCATCGATGCCGATTAACGACCGGCCGCTCTCGCTCGCGACGCAGTCTGCGCAGACGCCCATCGCCTCGGCGGCGATAGGTCAGAACGGCCCCACTTCGACACGAATGCCAAGAAAGGTCTCACTCGGCGACGAGGAATCCAAGCGCGATAGTATGGCGACAGCTTTGAGCAGTCACACCTTGACTCCGCGCAGTGCAGTAGGGAGCGGGCTCCTCGCGGACAAGTCACAGCATATGCCCAAGATTTCCATCCAGCCAGAGTCTCCGGAGAGTCGACAAGCGCGATTGGCCGAGACTGACGTCGACAACGAGATCATGATTCGTCCTCAAAAATCTCCCAGACAAGCGTTGCAGTCTGAAGGGTTCTATCACCGACGAGGTGACTCAGATGGATCTGGCCGATCTCACTCTACGTCTGGTGCCCGTCGACAGAGTATCAGCTCGCCATCACGCGCTCGTAGCGCGGCTGACGGTATTCGGACACCGACCACTCCGTACTTTGACTCGTCGTCCCAGCTCCACATGGAAGACGACTCGAGTCCGAAACCCGGGTCGCGGCCTGGTTCCGACTGGGGCACCCTGCCCAGTGAGGTTGCTCCGGAGAAGGAGCGGTCGAACACGCTTGGTGTTGGATTGATGAGCCCTCCCCAACTCCTTGGTGAGGCAGAGAGTGTGCGATTGCGCCCGTTGTCGGCATACACGGAGGGAGGAACCAGCCAGGCCGCTTCCGATGGGCATTTGTCTGGACCTGAATCGGATCTGGACCGTGCCTTGGCTGGACTGGATGCAAGTCTCAATCAGTTGTCGCATGAGAGGATACACGGGACGGTACGTGCGTCGACCCGTCGGCAATCACGTCTTTCGCTGCACTCCACCGCGGCAGGCGCCGATAAAGCTGCGGCTGCTGCCACTGCTACTGTGGCTGCGGCTGCGGCCGGTGCGGCTGGGAGGTCTCTGAGCGCGCGGCGACAGAAGACCATGTCCACTACTTCCAGGCCCGAACTTCCGGATCGTACAGAGTCGACGCGTGGACCTACGGAGTTCCCGCGAATGCCAGGTAGTGAAGGCGATGCTGATAACGAGCATGATGCTCGTGCTATTAGCTCATCAGGTCGTCAACGATCATCATCCCAGCCAGCTCCTAAGCGGCCGCCGATTCCCTTCTCTTTCATGAATGGCGCTCCACAGCCGCCCATGCCGCGTTTGACCCGCAAAGGATCAACGTCGTCGAGTCATGCATTGTCGCCCAGTGCTCCTCCTGGACGAGCGGGATCGATCACTAACATTCGACCAGGACCTGGTGGACAGAGCGGGTTCCGCTTCCCATCGCCTTCGCCCAGTGCCGTATCGACCTTTGCGCCATCGGAAGCCCTTTCGCGCACAGGTGCATACTATGACGAGGATGGCCAAGTCAAAGCTTCGACCACCTACGACCTCTTCCCGTCTGGCTTGCCATCGGCGCAGTACAGCGGCGTGCCATCCTTCGCTGCTCCCGTCTCGAACAGCGCGATTCCTAATGTGGACATGGATCCTGGAGCGCATGATTACTCACAGGTGTTCCCGATGCCGGCCAATGTCATCCTTCGACCTTTCCATGTGATTCGACAACTGCAGATGAGTCTCAGCACGGGAGCCCATCTGACGCGCAAGCTCTACGCACCCAAGAATCTCTGGGCGAATGCTCAACAGGCGGGTGCGAAGATTGCGTTGCTGGATCTGAAGGTTCGGATGTTGGACCTTGTCGCCACGGGCATGGAGCCCGTCGAGGCTGGCGGAAAGGCGCTCTTGAATCCTGTGACATCGCAACCGGGCCTGCTTGCGGTGCAAGCGACCAGGTTTTCACGCCAGCTGGATGAGTTTGAGCTGTTGTTGATGGATGTGCAGAACACGTTGGCGCAAAAGTTGAGCATTGTGGAGCCTGTTGCGGGAAAGAAGACCAAGGTGAGTTTTGGTCTTAGTCACTCCTTCGGACTCTGTCATCGTTTTTCAAATACTGAACACCTTCTTATGGTTTCTGTAGAACGCCTTTGGGTCCATCGGCTCGCGTCTGAAGGGCTCCTTTGGTGGATTGACTTCGTCAAGCAAGGGGTGAGTGTCTGCGATGTCGCAATACATGTAACGGTAGCTGACTCTCTTCTATCCTTACCCTTGCCTTCTGATTCTGATTCCGCAGCCTTGACTCTCCGATGGAATACATGGTCTCCCTCTCGCGCCTATGCGCCAAGCTCGGTCATCTCGATCAACACGTCCAATCCGTCGTCCGAGCCCAGTCGGGAGCGTCCGAGAACGAGCCCCGGAGTCCGGGCACAGAGACGTACGCTGCGCTCCCGAGCGAGGTGCGGCTGTCTATCGAGGCTAAGCTGAAGCGCACTAGCGACTGGTTGGCCAATGTGCTGCTGTGCTTCGTGTTGCGGGATATGGCTGTGGTTATGGACAGGTCAGTCTTTCATATATAAGATGCAGTGGCGAGTTTGAGAACGGCGTTTCGCTGACAGAGCCACCCATGACACCATTTACCTAGGTACACCAAGCGCGCGTCGGTCCCCTTCGTTGAGGGTTGAAATCGGTCTTCCACTCCAAACGCACCTCGAATCGCCCTCTTCGTCTGGCACGTCGATTTCGAATGCTTCCCAACTTCTCCGCTGTTGTACGAGTATCCAACGCCGGCATTCCAACAACCCCTTTTCTGGGAGAGGATGTCCCCCCCCGCTTTCGCTCAGACTTGGGTGGCGCCACGTCCATTTTTACGGGAAGAAAAGGTTGGACATGCCGGAAAAACGATTATTCTTCCCTCTTGCCCTTTTCTACCTCGTGCCCCCATGCTACGCAGAGCTTCTCCCCACCCCTCTCTCTTTCTTCCTTCTCCCTCAGTTCTCTTATCCTTCTCTCTCTTTTTTCCTCTTTCCTTCTCCTCGCAAAGCCAGATCGCGTCCGTGCATATCTATTTCCCTCACCCCCTTCCCGCTCGTTCCCCCCCTCTCTCCACTCCCCTGTGCCCTCAAGCTCCTTCGCTATGTTCTTGCGTTTTATCACAGGGCCGTTTGCGGGAGGACCCAGAGAAACTTGTCCTGTTCTTCTCCACTCTTTGCTCCCCACTCACGATTCGAAATGATCTTGCTGTATCTGTCAACATCAACCCTCACCAAACATCTTTTGTCTTGAAGCAAGAAACCAGGGTGCTCGCTCGCTCGTTTGCCTCAGTTGAGAGGCTCTTTCTATTGTCTTTTCTGTCCGTCTGAGTCCGATGGACGGCCCCCTTCCGGGAGAGGAGGGAGCTAGCAAAGCGATCTATTCCAGCCGTAGACCTAGACGTTTGAGAGTCTCCCTTCGTTCCCACTCGCGCTCCCATTCCAACTGCTGCCACCCGACCCCACGTGCCTCATAGATGCCCGCACCCATGGCGGCCGGGACCATCTTTGCCGGCCCAGCGGCGCGAGAAGAAGATCCATTCTGTTCTTCGTCATCCACCAATCCAACAGCCTTCTTCAAGTCGTCCGGTAAAGCGGCATGCACCGGTACCTGCTCCAGTAAGACACTGACCCGTTCTGCGATCCTGCGAATGTCGTCCTGTTCCCGAAAGCCGACGCGGAGTCCGAATCGGAAGAGTTCGGTTTCGGAGATGGGTCTCATTTGGTTGTTGGAGAGGGATGTTGGGGGAGGTTGCCAGACTGCGCCGAGGTGATTTTGGTGATGATGTTGCGAGTTGGAAGGATTATCGGCGATGATGTGGAGGATGAGTTCGAGCGCTGCTGTTCGGTGTGACTCGGTAGGTAGTTCGTCGAGTGTCCGGATCGCAGTCGTCAGTCCGTTCTCCCTCTTCCCCGTCCCTTCAAGTTGAGCTTTGGGAAGGGTACATTGGGCAATGATCTCCCGAATCACATCGTCCTCGCAGCATGCGATGAGTTGTTCGTGCGTGAGTGGGAAGGGGTCTAAGGATCGAAGTGGGTCGAGGAAAGTGAGAGGGTCCGGAGCGGGTGGGTATGCCAGACTCGAGAGTGGTTTGAGCTCGATTCGCTTCGGAACTTGAGCTTGAGATGCTGGCGCTTTTCCTTTGCCCTCTGCGTCCGCGACATCAACGATCAAGTTTGCCCTCCGAAGGGCTTCCTCTCCATCGCCCCTCTTGAGTTCGACACCGACGAGGAAGGAATTGAGTACGAGGAAGCGGAAGAATTGGAGGACTGCGTTTGTGTGTGAGGCAGTCTCGCGACGGAGGAGAGCGTGTAGGAGGGAGGACGAAGGTCGGGCGAAAGGATTGGAGGGTGGACCGCGTGGTTTTGGACGTATTTTGCGAGGTTGTTGTTGTTGCTGATGCTGGGTTGACTGTCGATGTTGAAAGTTGGAGCTTGAAGACGTGGTCGGAGCATCTTTGACAGCCGTGTCCTCAGCAACGATTTCACCTTCTGGATCCTTGACTGGGACCGATTCCTGCCCTTCGTTCACAGCCTTTCCTTCTTGTTTTGGTTCCGTTTCGCCGGCTCCTTCTACCTCCCCCTCCCCCTCGTCGTCCTCTTTCGCCTGAACATTTTCGACCTCTTCTTCGTCTGCTGAGCTTCCGCTATCGGAAGAGCTGCTCTCGTCGTCGTCGTCCTCAGAAGAAGAAGACGCCGAGTCATTGCCCTCACCGCCCACCTTCGCCTTCACTGTCGCCCTTCCCTTCCCCTTTCCGCCGTCATCCTCCGCTCCAGCGTCCTCATTCCTCTTCCGTTTCCGACTTCTCTCCGCCGAAGAAGAACCTGGCAGTCTCCATATCGCATCGCGCTCCTTCTGTTCGATGACAGCTTTAGTGGGCCATCGTTTCTTACGTTCCGCAATCCAGTGCTCGATGAGGAGTGGGTGGTCGAGACGAATGTTGAGGCCTTGAATGGTTGCATCGGGAGGTCCGTCTGTGGTGGGCTGGGCCCGCGCTGGAGAGGAGTAGGAGGAGGAAGTTGACTGAGGGAGAGAGTGGTGCTGCTGCCTTCTTGGAGGTTGTCCTTGGTCGCTGCCTTCTTGACCTTGCGCTCCTCTGCTTCCATGGAAGTGTTGTGAATGACCTTGACCTCCTCGACCTCGACCTCGACCTCGACCTCTCCCGCCTCGGTTGGCTGGGCTGCTCTGAGGATGCTGGTTGGGATGAGGAGGGAGCGGCGCTGAGGATGTTGCTGGTCTCGCTGGCAGAGGATGGAAGGGACGCATATCGTCTTATAGAGGTGATGGTCGAGCTCATCGTTGAAGCTGTCCTCCTCATCCTTCCTTCCTTCCTTGCTCCCGATGCTCAATGACCTCGACCTCATCCTCATCCTCAACAGCATACAGTCTGATCTCGACGCTGACAACGGCCACAACGACAGCGACAACGTACCCAATGGCGAGGGCAACAACACTGAGTCTGCGTGTGTGGTCGCTCAGCAGCAGAGGGAGATGTACAGCTGTGGTCCATGCTCCTCCTCGACATCGGCGACCTCTGAGCACATCTTCAACAACAACAACATCGACAGCAGCGAACATTGCAGCGCGTCTTCGCTTACCTTGCTTCCCAGCTCACTCCCACCAGCTCCACCTCTTACCCTCCCCTACTTCCTTCCACTCCTCCCTCATCTCCCTCATCCAGTCTGCCCAGTCCCGCATCCTCCTCAGCTCCCTCTACATCGGCCCAACCGAGTCAGAGCTCGTCCACAGCCATCTCCGCAAGGCACTCAGTCGGAATCCCTCGCTGAGATGTACATTCTTGCTGGACGCACTCAGGAGTACCCGCGAAGGTCTCGATCGACCAAGTGCAGCTTCCCTCGTCGCTGCCCTCGTTCGCGACTTCCCAGGTCAAGTCGACGCCAGGCTGCATCTCACACCCCGAGTCACGTCGTCCTGGCTTCGCAAACTGCTGCCAAAGCGATTCGGGGAAGGTCTCGGTCTTCAGCATATGAAGATCTATGTCGCAGATGACTCCCTCATCATCAGCGGGTGAGTGTCTGTCTCTCCTCGCGAGTTCCTGTTCCCTTGACAAACGCTCATCCTGGACTGGCCTCTTTCATCAAGTGCTAATCTATCAAGAGACTACTTCACCAATCGGCAGGACCGATACCTCCTCATCCAGGACCACGCTCCGCTCAGCAACTACGTCCACGACCTCATCGGACAGCGCTTCGCCAAACACGCATACCGTCTCGAACCTACATCATCTCCATCCTCCTCTGCTTTCGCTGATGACAAACAGAACGCAGCTTATACCCTCGAGTGGGACGGTGGAATTCAGTCAAAGCGGATCTGGACGAATGGAAAGGGGCCTGCGGATAGGGAGGAGCAGTCATTACCTCGAGAATATGCGTGGGCGCCATCTCTCTCCCAGGACCTGCGGGCACTCACTCACAAATGGGAGACGGAATCATCCACGTCGAGCAAAAATGGCCGGCAAGCCAAAGAGGAGGACGAGTTACAGGCGAAGAAGGAGGCAGGAGACGTCGAGATCGTACCTCTACTCCAGCTAGGAACCGTCGGTCTGACACAAGAGACAGATGCTCTCCACCTCCTCTTCTCCGAACACCTTAATTCCAATTCTCCTTCACAGGCAACAAAGAAGACGAAGACCACCGTCGACCTCACAACCGGCTACTTCAGCCCATCGCCTTCCCTAGTCCATCTACTCCTCCGCAACGGGGCCAGAGGAACATCCACATCGTCCTCCATCGTCCTCCGCGTCCTGACTGCCTCCCCTCGCGCAAACGGCTTCTTCGGCTCCAGCTTCCCATCGGGTCTGTTACCCGCCGCGTACGTACTACTCGAACGGGCCTTTGCCAAACGGGCCGGTGAGGCTGGTTGGCGGGATTCGAGGGGAGGGGAGGAGGAAGAGCGGGGACAGCGCGTACTGGAGATGAGGAGGTGGGAGAAGGATGATTGGACGTATCATGCTAAAGGTGAGTTAACAAAATTCACAAACGTACATTTCCTTTTCGTCAGGTAGAATTCATCTGAACCCATTTGCACTTTTTTTCCTGGGGATTCCTCCGTCGCAAGGCATCTGGATCACCCCGCCCGCAGCTCGCAACCCAACCATCACCCTGCTCGGCTCATCAAATTACGGCCGACGTTCCGCCCACCTCGACGCAGAATGCACCTTCCTAATCTCCACCACACCTTCCTCCTCACCGGAGAACGACTTCGCGACCAAATTGGGAGTGGAGAGGGATGCGATTTTGGGGCATGCGCAGGTGTGGAATTGGCAGCGACGGCCACGGGAGGAGGAGAAGGCTGAAGAGAAGCAGTTGGGGATTGAGGTTGGCCCGCTTTTGAGGTTTCTCACATGGGCTATGAAGGGCCTGTTATAAATCCGTCCAGGTCTTCTTCGATGCAATCGACGTTTAGGGCTCTTCACGACCCGCTAAAGAACAACCCTCCAGAGTCCAGATCGGCTCATTCGAACACAAGGCGCGGAAGGGAAGGATGGAATGGGTATTGTATAAAAACACATCATCGTTAAGTAAGATAGAGTGTGAAGGGCCCCATGGCAGCAAGGATACATATCGTGAAAGAGGGGCGAGGAAGTTAGGCCAGGAGAGTGGGAAGGTCGATCGGAAAGTCGAAGCCTGCGGAATTACGAATGTTGGGGGATGCTTGTACTGTAAAAACTCTTGCAAATCTTGAAGAAGGGGTGGTGATTAAGGGCCGGGAAGCGAATTGGTCATTTCAAAGGACGGTAATTTCAGTCAAGTGCGAGTCGAGAACGCCATCCATCACATTCCGAAGGATGCCCCCGATCTGAATCCGATCCACCGCAACCGTCGGATGGACATAGACCGCCCTCGAAGGCGTCACCGTCGATAGACTGGCAGGGTAATGCGCCGACGATGCAATGCCCAAGAAGGCATCGCGGAAGAAGCGCCAGACGGACTCGAAGTCGTGTGGGTGACCCGTGTAGTCCGGGAAGTGCGTTCGGACGTCGAGATTGCTGTCGCATTCGTACGGTTCGGGTGAAGGGGTGGAAGAGGAGGAGAAAGACTGGTAATCGTCGTCCTCGTATCCTTCTTCTTCCCATGATCCATCTCCATGGGCTCGCGACCCAGCCCGTCCAGCGCTCACAGCCGCCCGTCTCAACTTCCTCTTCAAGATATCGATCTTGTTCAAGAAGAGAATGACCGACGCACGACGTAAGAGTGGGCTGTCCATGATAGACTTGAATAAGCCAAGTGAATCCTGTAGTCGGTTCATCGTAGGATCCTCATTCAACGTCTGATCGTATGCCGAGAGTGGAGCAAGGAAGATGAAGGAGTCCACCTGATTGTCGAAGAAGGGACTCCAGGCTTTGCGCTGGTAGGTGCTCCCGCCGACGTCGAAGATTCGACAGCAGAGGGTGGGATGGATCCGGAAGCGCTCTTCGATCACGCCTTGAGTTCGGACGCGGGCGTGCATGATGTCTTCGTCTGTCGGTTTGAAGTTCATAGCCGCAATGCGATCGAGATTCTTGATCAGGCTGGTAAAAGACGCAACATAGGGATAGTTAGTTTCTTTCTGAAGAGGCAGATAAAGAGGACGAGGGGAGGCACTCACTAATGCATATCAGACTCGCCATGATAGCTCCCCATCCTCCGATGGGCAACTACAACCGGATCCCTCCAAAGCGACAAGATCTCATCCTGATAAGCCGCAAGCAACACAGCAGGATCATCAATCGAAGCATTCGCCGTCTTCTTCAAATCCTTGCCGCCGAACCCAAGCCCGACTCCCGACCCTAGCTCCGTCGTCTTCCTCCTCGCTGCTGCCGGCCTTGGTTCCAAGATGATCGTATCCTCATTCTGGGGCGAAGGAAAGGTAGCCAATTGAGGTATGGGAGCCGAATCGGCGCCGTGGAACGCAGCTGTGGTCGACAATGTCGAGTTGGTAGACGTATGAGCTGTCCTTCCATCCACCGAGAAACGGGCAATGCTCGCATCCGAGGGGATCCAGTCGGATCCTTGGGAGGAGTACTCGGTTCGTTCGTGCTCTAGTTTGGCCATGCTTGGTAAGTTGGAAGTGAAGCTGTCCATGCTATTGCCACCAATCGGGCCACCCGAAGTTGGGTGAAAAGGATCCACTGCACCAGGCAAAGCGACGCTGTGTACCGATGTAGCGCAGCTCGAGTGGCTGTCCCACGTCGTGGCGGGGGAAAACTTGCTGAAGTGGGGCAAGCTGGTAGTAGTCACCATCGAAGATGAGGGCGGCGAAAGCTGTTGAGGGTTGTTGTGCGAGATCACAGACGCACTGCGCGGTGTCGCATGTCCGTTCGCAGATCCATTACTACTCCCACTACTGCCTCGCTCCCAATTGTTGCGTCGAGGATTGGGACCTGACGTCTTCGAATTCGTCCCGAAGTCATTCGTATCCCTTAACATCTCCTGCTCACTTCCCTCCAAACATGAAGGCGAATCAGTCGAGGAGCTGCCACGCTTCAGTCTGCCGTTCCCTGAGATGTCCGACCCGACCGGTGAGAACTGCGATCCATCAGTTACGTTGTCACGGTGATATGAGCGGACATCGATGGAGCGTCGGCATGTCAAAGGTGCCGTCTGGGGTACTAAGGACATCGTCGGGACTACCATCTCGTCAATGGACGAGATGCTACGTCGCAAATGTGCCGGCCGAGACTTGCGTATCCTCCCCAGCTGCCCATCCTGCTCCTCCTCCACCGACATACCACTCTGGCTCGAAGCACGTTGCGAGACCGGGAAGGAGTTGGAAGCAGGAAGTGGAGGCGAAGAGAGTAGGCCCATCGTCCGATCGACGTTCCGCGAGGTGAAGATTGAAGATTGAGTCCGTTGACGTTGCCAGACGCGCTTGAATTTCCCATTCCCATTACTGGGAGAACCATCCACTTCCTCCGCACTCTCCACAGCGGTGATGGACGTATCTGTCCTACCCCTTCCCATTCCCATACTGTCTCTTCGAAATCCACCGCTGTTACCCGCGCTATTGATTGGTCCCTTGTTGTTGGAGAATGACATCGCTTTGCTGAACAATGAAGGGATCGACTTGGCATTTGCGAGTTGGTGTCGGGGAAATGAACCCAGTGGAGTGACCGATCGCTCCTGTCGTCTGTTATTGACCGCCATCATATCAGACGCATTCGACCCGCTGCGCGCCCGAGCATGGTGCCACTTCTCCGAGGGCACGCTCAAGTCTGCAGTCCGAATAGGTGCTTGTGATTGTAGCTGCCCTTGAGGCAGAGGATAAACAGGTGGCGGAGGTGGCGGCATGAGCGTATACGGCGAATCGACACCTTCGTTTCCCTTCCCTTCTTCGTCCGAGTTGTTCGTCAATGTGGCTTGCGAATCCGTAGGGCCACCTCCAAACTTGCGTAACCAGCCCGGTTTGAGCACTAAGATCGAATCCTCCCTCGATCCACCCATGCCGTCCAGCGAACTCAGCGATCGATTGGAAGGAACTGAAATCCTTTGACCCCATGCTGCCGTACCTGAGACAACCGCGTTTCCAGAAAGATCCACGTCGTCACCGATTGCACCCAACTCTTCTCTGAGTTCCCTCTCAAGAGTAAGAAGAGGTGCCAACCGCAATCTCAAGATCTTAGCTCGAGTAGCAGCGCTCCTCGAAGGCTGAGCAGTCGACAACACAGTCGAAGGGAAGGGCCGATGACTGGTCAGCGAAATTTCGGATCGACTCGTCAAGGCCAACCGAGATCGATTCGCACCAGGCGCAGAGTTGAGAGCTTGCATGATGAGGTTTCGGTGCCCGAAGGAGAAGGCCAGGTCGTCGGCTGTGGCTCCGGGGAGGAGTTGTTGCTGGAACTGGAGCTGTGAGTCGGAGGGCTGAAGGGTTTGAGGAGTTGAGTAGTCGCAAGAAGTTATGGAGGCGACACTGGGACCGCAGTCTGATTTCGACTCTTCGTACTCCTCGATACGCTCCAACATGATTCGGGCAGCCGTGATGACTGTGCGATGGGAAGAAAAGAGTGAAGCCTGTGAGCTAACTAGAAAGAAGGAGATCCCTGCATTGCGCGTAAGGGGATTTGAACGTACTATTGAGGAAGATCACCAGTCGCCATCCATGACGCTCACGTTCGTGCGCCTGAGGATCATACAACAACCGCATCTGCTTCAACACAGTCGTCTTCCCGGCGCCCTGTTGACCCAGTAGCAAAATGGAAAGGTCAGGCTGCTGAACATGTCGTTCCCTCTCCTGCCGTTGTTTTTGTTGTGATTGTTGTTGTTGCAAAACCGGAGGCGACACTCGAGCGCTCAAATCCGCCTCTTTGCGTAACCTTCGATCAATCTCATCGCTCCGAGCCTGCGCGGCGGTGACTCGTCTAGGTTTTCGAACGCCTCGCGAGTCGGAAGACGGTGAGCCGTCCCTTGAGCTGGATTCTTGCGGCTGTATAAGGTCCGGTGAGACGAGAAGCGATTTTTGCGATTTACTCGATGACAGGCCGAGCTGTGAGAGGAATTGAAAGCTGGAGGGCATCGTTGCGGAAGGGTGCGTGTATGACCGCTGTGCCTATTCGAGGATGAAGAGGAATCGAAAGAGCCGATGTCTTAAGCTTTAGAATGCGGACACTTGACCTCGCCTTCGAGATTCGAATGGTCGAGATTAGAGCTGATGAAATAGGGAAGAGGGAAAGGAGGAGGAAAGGGATGAAGAAGAAGGAAGAGTGAAGTTAGTAAAACAAGCTTGAAGGTCGGCGACTTTGAAACATGCGCCCTTGTAAAGAGGAGAGGGGGAAGAAAAACGCACTTGATATGTCGCCGCGGCCTTGAAGTGAGACGGAACTCGTAAATACGCCGTATCCGCACTCGCGACGGGAAGAGGATTGTGTGACGGAGCTCGCTATCGCTGTGAAGGCCTGTGCGGAGGTTATGTTAAGCCCTCCCAGACGCGCGGAATGAGAAGTAGGGAATTGGCGAGCAGGAAGAAGTTACGCCCCTTTGGAAGCTCACGTCTTCGCCGTCCCCTTTTTTGTTGACGGGACCAGGTCTTCGCCTCAGCCCCTGCTGCTCTGGGAAAGATGAAGGTTAGCGTTCAGGCGAATAAAGACGATGTTATGAGGCGGCGGAAGGGCTGATGAGGCGGGCGGCGGAAGGGACAATGGGAAGCTGTGCTGTGAGATGAGAGGAGGATCGGGAAGAAAAGTCAAAGGCAGGAAGCAGGAAGAAGAGGGGGGAAGTTCAGTACATTCACATCGAGGGTCGCTTCCTTTTGAACACAACGACCTCGCCTCGCTCTCCCTGCGCGCTGAGTTCCAGCCCCAAGAAAAAGCAGAGGAGTCAGTAAACAGACAGCATTATTAGCGGCATCAGTAAAGTGCATATGCTCCTTCGCCTTCTGAGAAGAATTAACTCTGCTTTGCTCGACTACCAAATTATCGCCGCCCACCGAAAGTACGCTAGTGGGTCCCATATCACCGTTCGAGCGGTCTCATTCAAGAATCGCTCAGCATCCCGCATAATCCCTTCTCACTTGTGCACATACACAGCCGCCAATTTGGTCATCGCACGTCCGCCTTCGTTAATCGTTTTGGGTCCGTGACTGCGGTCAAAGGGGCGTCGGTTGTGTGCGTGTGATGCGTGATGAGTTGAGTGGGATGCGACATGCGAAGCAGCGAACGAGTGAGTCAGTTGTCGGTCGGCTCTATCTGTCGTTGCGGACAAGATCGTTCCTTTTTCCGAAACGGGTGCCCGACCACTATGTACACAAGTCCCAGCGCTAGAATGGTACATAAGCGCATACATATAAGCAGGGAGGAGGTACATGCTGATGGCTGTGGCTCTGTGCCCAGCCGTGCGGGCGTGCGGCTTGCTTCATGCTGTCTTTGTGAAGCGTGGAGGTGAGCGCCGAGCACCGAGCCGAGGCCCTGTTTCCTCGCCGTCCCAAGGTAGCGGAGCGCCCACTTGCTCGCTGCTTAGTGGTTGTCGGTGACCGATGTCACCTTCAATTTAGTTGTCAGCAGCACCACTTACCGACGGAACCAATCGCATTATGGTGTGCTGGAAAAGGCAGAGGGCAGACCACCGCAATCCCACGCTGCAAGAATCCACGCTGTTCGAGAATCGAGAGTCGAGTCGCGGAAATTGCATGCAAGTGGGAAGGAAACATCACAAAACTCATTCGTCTCTGCTTTGTGCTGTGATATGTGATCACAGAAAGATTGGCGAGGCTTCCTCCCCGTCTTCGTCCACAGAGCACACTTACTTGGTGAAGCGTGAA
Organism: Tilletia walkeri; assembly: GCA_009428295.1. NCBI lineage: Eukaryota > Fungi > Basidiomycota > Exobasidiomycetes > Tilletiales > Tilletiaceae > Tilletia > Tilletia walkeri. The sequence goes on from RDSH01000182.1 coordinate 23,401, forward strand.
GCGGTGGTGAAGATCTTGGCGGGGAGAACCTCGTTCGACCTTGGCTTGCGGCTTGCATCGCTCACGCCTCAGCCTCACGCCTCACCGCTCACCCAAGCTCACGCTCATCCATCGCTCACGCTCATCCATCGCTCACGCTCATCCATCGCTCACGCTCATCCATCGCTCATCGTACGTCGTACGAGTGCACGAGGCGCAAGCCTCGTCCTCCCTCCTTCGTTACTCCGTGCCTAGTCCACGCCGACGAGTCACGCGTCAGAGATACATAGAATGGGAAGCAGGAACAAAGGGTCACCACGACTTGCTCGAGTGCGACCGGATAAAAAAAAGACGAATGAGTGTCAGATTGAGTCAGACTCAGAATTGGAATTGGGAAGAAGAGAACACGCCCCGAGATCCGCCTGCTTCCCTTTGCTAGGTTTGCCTTCCTGGCGAGGGAGGCTGCTCTGCAGGGGGGAAGCTGCAGGGGTGTCGAACCGTGTGAGGTTGTGCTTCTGGATGCTTGCCGGAGTGTGGTCGACAACTCTCGGCGGCGGCGGCGAAGGCCGAAGTTGCGCCCGCCGATCATTGCTTGGGAAGGAGGCGCAATCGAACGCCACATGGCCAGATGACGAGCTCTAAATTTCCATTCGGTTTTGCCCGTTCTGAGTCTGTTCACGAGGCCAAGATCACGTGCAGCACACGGCCGCTCAAACGCCGACGAGGGCAGGAGGCGTGGGAAACCAAAAATTTCCCGAGGCGCCCCATCACCACCTTCCTGCGACACGATCGACTACCACCCTCGCTTCCTCCTCATCCAACAGCTGTGCCTTAAACATCCTTTGCATCCGAATCACTCGAGATCAACGGCGGCAAGTTTTCCCCCAACGACACCTTCTCCCTTTCTCTCTCTCTCTTCTCTAGATAAAAACTCAAAACAAAATGGGAGGCACGCGCGCTCAGAAGGCCAACTGGTTCACCAAGCTCAACGACTTGCTCGACACCTACAACTCCGTCTTCATCGTCAACGTCGACAATGTCGGATCCCAACAGATGCACCAGATCCGTCAATCCCTCCGTGGAGTCGGTGTCGTCCTCATGGGCAAGAACACCATGGTCCGTCGTGCCCTGCGTCAAGCTCTGACCGCTCGTCCTGAGTTCGAGCGTCTGTTGCCTCACGTTAAGGGTAACGTCGGCTTCGTTTTCACTGCGGGTGACTTGAAGGAGGTCCGTGGGAAGATTTTGGACAACCGAGTCGCTGCTCCTGCCCGTGCTGGTGCGTTCGCTCCCGTCGACGTCACCGTCGCTGCCGGAAACACCGGTATGGAACCCGGAAAGACCTCGTTCTTCCAGGCTCTTAACATCCCCACCAAGATTGCTCGTGGTACGATTGAAATCGTTTCGGACGTCAAGGTCGTCTCCGCGGGAACCCGTGTCGGATCTTCCGAGGCGATGTTGCTCAACATGCTCAACATCTCTCCCTTCACCTACGGTCTGACCGTCGTTCAGATCTACGACAGTGGGGACTGCTTCGACTCGGACGTTCTTGATGTCGGGGAGGACATGCTCATCGGTCGCTTCATGCTCGGTGTCAAGCAGATCGCCTCCATCTCGCTCGCGCTCAACTACCCCACCCTGGCCTCCGTCACTCACTCGCTCGTCAACGCGTACAAGAACGTGCTCGCCGTCTCGCTCGCGACCGACTACGACTTCGAGGAGTCTGCTAAGCTTAAGGAGCGTCTCGCTAACCCTGAGGCTTTCGCTGCTGAGGCTGCGCCTGCGGCTGCTGCTGGTGGTGATGCCCCTGCTGCTGCCAAGGAGGAGGAGAAGAAGGAGGAGGAGGCTGAGGAGTCTGACGACGACATGGGCTTCGTGAGTTCTCTTCCATCCTACTCCCGAACCGAGTGCCATACTGACCAGATCCCACGTCACTCTCTCCGCAGGGTCTCTTCGACTAAGCGTCTCGTCGCTCTCTCTTATGCATGCGAACAACCATGTCCTATCATCCTCTGTTCATGTCCATCAGCTCGGAATGCCAACTTCGTGCATCCCTCCAACCAGACTTCGACAGGTCACACAGAAGTGTCAACCCCAGACTTGAAGGTACACGGAAGTGACATTTGTAAGCTTTGATTTGCGACTTTTGAGAACGACAGCGACGAAAGAGACATCGACAGAGAGAGAGAGAGAAAGGGCATGGGGTGGAAGAGGGGGATGAAGAGGGAAGAGTCCGTATTGAGGGGGATGGGGATTTAGTAGCATACTGAAGTTGGATTTTTTGGAGAGAACTGTAAAAGCAGAAGAGACCGTCCCTCATCCTCGTCTCTGGCAACAGGGAAAGCACAAAGAAACGCCCCCCCTTACCCCCACACAAGGTTCCCCCTCGCATCAACCGAAGCCTTAGCCCCCCCACCCGCACCCCCACCGAAAACCTTAACATTGCTACCCCCCTTAACCCCACCCCCACCACCCGTCCTAGCCTCCTCCGCCCTCCTAGCACGCGTATGAGCAGCCAACCGATCCAACCTCTCCCGTTCCGCCTCTTCTTTAGCTGACTTCTTCGCTTGAGCCTTTGCTGCGTTCTGGCGTTGTTTCTTCGTTTGTTCTGCCGAGGAGGAGGGGGAGGGGGAGTAGCCTGGGATTGATCGTGGTTGTTGTTGTTGTTGTGAGGGGGGAGGTGGGGTGGGTTTGGTTGTGGTTGTGGTTGTGAGGGAGCGGACGACGGAGCGTGGTATGGATTGGGAGGGGGCGTCTTGTGGGAGTGCTGCGAATGGGTTTGAGGAAGCTAGGGCGGGTGTTGCGGTGTTGTTGGTTGAGGATGGACCTGCGATGGCTGAGCCGTTCACTCGAGCTGTAAGAACAATAAAAAAAAGGAACTTAGTAAACATGAACGCGAAGATGGGGAGAGAGAAGTGGAAAAAATGAAAGAGACTTACAAGCTTTGCTAGAGCTCACTTCCTCCCACTGAGGTTCCTCTTTAACAGAACTGACTCTCTCCCATCCATCCTCATCCGCTCCTCCTCCTCCCCCAGAACCACCTCCCACATTCGTCCAACCACCAGACTGCGCCGTGTTATTGTCCCAACCGGACGAAGCACCCCCATTCGTCCACGCCATCTCTTCATCTTCTTCTTCGTCCTCATCGGCAAGACTGGGTTGCTGGGATTGAGGGAAGGAAGAAGCGACTGTGCTTCTCTCGTCCGTCTCGGAGCGGGAGGAAGGTGTGAGAGTCGTGGTGGTGCTTGAGGGTGTCACGATGGGACTCTTCTTGGCGGGTGCTTGGGCTGCGTTCTTCTTTGGTTTGGAGGAAGAGGTTGAGCCGTTGATGTTGTTGGCGGAAGGGGGGTCGGTCTTTACGGACTCGACGGCAGGGGCTGGGGATGGAGTTGTAGCTGTACCATTCTTCTTTCCCTTCTTGCCCTTCTTTCCGCCCTTCGTCTTTTCTGCTGTGCCATTTGCAGCAGGAGCGGGAGCGGGAGCAGCCTCCTTCTCCTTGACGACCGGGACAGACGCGACTTCAGGAGGGGAGGAAGCAGTCGTAGTAGTAGAGGCAGCAGCAGCGGCGTTCTTCTTCTTGCTAGCTGGTTTTTTCTTCTTGGTCGGGGCGGAAGAAGAGGACGAAGAAGGGTCGACTGGTGGTGATGATGGGGATTGTCCTTTGGCTGGTTGTTTTTGCTGTTGCTGTGTGGTTGTGTACCAGAGTGCGACGGAGAGAGCTACGACGGCGAGAGAGAGGACTTGAGTGAGCATTGTGTTTAGACCCTTCTGTGAGTGCGAATTGGAGTAGAAGATGAGAGAGTGTGTGTGTTGTTGTTGATGTTGACTGAGAGAGAATGTGAAGATGGTGGTTGTCGTGGACGTCGTATGATATTGCGGTGGAAGTTGAAGGTGTTCTCGGGGCTTGGCTTGGCTGGCTGGTGCACCTCGTTCATACCTCGGCTTTCTCGCTGTCCACTTCATTCATTCGCACACACAAAACAATCGAAATGCTGGTATAAACAGAGACACGAACTGGAATCGAATGTCTATCTTCCAACTATTTAATCTTTCTAATACACCTCTCAAAGAACTTTCACAATCTCCCCACACGCCCTGTCTACCATCTCCGCCATCGTGACCGCCTGCTCCGGAGGCTTGCTCCCTCCTCCTGCTCCTCCCAGAGAAGGCGATGCAGAAGCTGAGCTCTCCTCGTGCCGTTCATCGAGTATGACCAGACCTTTCACTGGTCCTCCTGGTGGACCTTCCTTCGCCACTGCAGCTGTGTACGATGGATCTTCTTCGTTCGATGATGCTGAGCCGTTTTCTTGTGGGATTGGTGAGTCTGTGCAGGATGGTGGGATGAGGGGTGCTCCTCGTTCGACATCTCCGTGTTCGAACATGCCCTGGTGTGCGAGTACGTAGGCTGGCCAGACGATGTTGTCGTAGTAGCCCGGTGGATCCTGCCATACGTTTTCTTCTGCGCAAGGAAGTTGTCAAAGCGTGAAATTAGTGGTTGACTTAGCATGAGCACAGTAGCACTAGAAGAAACGTACCTGCTGTGATGTAAGACCGCCTTGCTCGACGACTCTTCATGACTTCGCGACTGCACCGGGTGAAGAATCGGACATCCAGCTCAGCACGTACGCGTGGGTCGAAGTAAGCGAGGAATCCGTCGACGAGGACGATGACGATGCGTTGATCGGTTGTAGAAGAACTTGCAGAGGGAGTGGTGATGATGGCGCGCCGAAGGGTGTCTGCCCAGCGGGATACGAGGTCGTCTGGGATGGATACGTTGGGGAGGACGTTGAGCTTGTCGTGTGAGTCGAATCCGGGAGGGGTGGTTGCGTGTGTTCGGATGTGCTGCATGACGGAGTGCATTTTCCCGAAGTCGATCTATGTATACGAAGTGGGTCAGTGTCTCTAAGGCTCAGATCTAGGCTGGAGAGATGATAACTGACAGCGCCATGAGGAGTGTCCCAATCGCGGACCTGTTGATGGCCATTCCATGCGAGAGGTAAGTCATCTTCCCTGGGAGCGAAGTCGTCTTGGTGGAGGATGAATGATTGGTTGTCACCGGCTGAGCGTAGGATGCGGAGGATGTGTTTTGCGAGGGTTGTCTTGCCTGAACATGAGCCACCGCCCAGTCCGACGAACAGCACGCGTGGGGCAGTCATCGTTCGTTGGTTGTTGTCAATCGAAGTGAGTGAGTGTCGAGTAAAGTGAAGGTGGTGATGATAGATAAGCTGATTAGATTAGATGGCAGCAATCTTATCTCTCAAACAGATTCACTTCTCCAAGCATCAGAATTGAGTCCCAGTTCCCACTCCCAGTCCCACCTTGAACTGCGGAAGGTGTGTTCATTGCTCTCTCTCTCTCATCATCGCAATATGTCATCTTCGCAACGAGGTCCTGGTGGAGTCTACCCACACTCCCACTCCACAGCCAGCGCATCCACTGCATCCTCCCTCACCCAGCCAAACACCCCATACCGCGACAACGACGACAGCAGCCACCCATACCCTCCCACCAACAACAACAACAACGACGACCTCGACCTCGACCTCGACCTCGAAGACCCAGACGCACTCGCAGACGACGTAGCATTCATCCAAAAACAACGGTCATCCACCACTCCCAAATCATCACGCTTCCTCATCAAACTCAAAGGATTCTTCACCGTCCTCGCAATCATCTCAGCCGCACTCCTCCTCATCCCCTTACTCCAATGGCTCTCATCAGCTCCCTTCGCTTCCAGTCCTCTAGGTGAAGCAATCGCTTCCATCCCAGGCATCAAGAACACTACCATCTTCAACATCACCATCGGATCCACTCCTTCCCTCCCTCAAGATCATGAGAATCATACACCCGCCATTCCAGAGGTCGGCACTCTCACGGGAAACTTGCCCTCCGCACACAAATATGGCGCTTCTGCTGATACAGCCTTCGGAAATTGGGGTCTAGGACGCGCCAAGGCCGGTGGATTCCAAACACAGTTCTATCTTCCCGGCTGGGCCGACGCGCTCTCCGCTTCCAAGGTCCTCGGAATCCCTGCTCCGCCCAAGAACGACGCTGGTCAGACGAGCGCGGCAGATCGTCTCAGACCGTTGACGATGGACAATGTGCTCGATGGGACTTTCTATGCGGCTAGGAGTGATCTCGCTTGGTGTCCAGAAGGTGCGTATTCTCCACCACACAATTCAGCATATATTCCAGCTCTGACCCCTTTTTGCCATTCGAATAGACCCCGACGAAGGCGTCTTCTCACACGTCGACCCCATCACAAAGGACATCATCCTCGAAGATGTCACACACGCCCGCTTGAACCGCACCGGTGTTGGGAAAGTTGCAGTCGGCGGAGGTTACTCGCTCTTCGTCAGAGGCGACGACGTGACTGATGTAGGTGTCTCTCTCTCTTCTTCTCTGAGATTGCCTTGGGAGTGATGCTGACATGAAATTGATGATGACAGGACCGAGGTGCCAAGCTGGACTGGTCCTCATTCACCTTCTCGCCCAATATGCGATGGGCCATGTTCTTCTCCGGAAAAGTCAAGGTGAGACTTCCATCTTTGTTTTGCTGAAGAACTTCGAAACTCATCTTGCGTTTCGTAACACGAATCAACAGCAATGGCGCCACTCCAGCCATTCCTACATCTGGCTCCACGACATCGTCTCACGCAAGACCTACCCACTCCGCGCACCAGACGGCATGTCCGAAACATCCCCCACGATCTCATACGCCCGCTGGATCCCCCTCCCCAACGGCGCACCCACCTTCAACGATCCCATCCAACCTCCCGGTCCCGCTCTCGTCTTCGTACACAAGAACGACCTCTACCTCTCCCTCACGCCCACGTCGAAACCGATCCGGATCACCTCGGACGGGGCGGGGAGTATTTTTAATGGAGTGCCTGATTGGGTATATGAGGAGGAAGTTTTCTCGTCCGATTATGCACTCTGGCCTTCTCCCACCGGCACCCATCTCGTCTATCTCCGCTTCGACGAGAGGGAGGTGCCCATCTATGAGTACCCGATCTATAATCCGGATTACGACCATCCGGGCAAGACGAAACCGTATCCGGAGAAGGTGAAGATGAAGTATCCCAATCCTGGATATCCGAATCCTGTGGTTAGCGTTCATTCCGTCGATCTCGAGGCGTTGAGGAAGGTCGGCGAAGGCAGGGAACCTACCTGGCAAGAGGTTCAGGCTGCGAAGAGGGTCCTGGTCAGTCCGGCCAAGACGAAGATCCCATCTGCGGGGGCGGGGATGAATTTGGAGTCGATGAAGAAGGTGGACGAGGCACTCGCTGCGGGACCCGACGCTTTACATTCTCGTCTGGTGACGGAGGTAGTCTGGCTCACGCCTTCGCAGGTCCTCATCAAGGAGTCGAACCGGGTCAGCGACAAGATGCGGGCTGTTGTCTTTGATGTTGACAAGAAGCTGGGTGGAGAAGGTGGATCGGGGGAGTATAAGGAGAGGGAGATTGTGGGTGAGGTTGTTAGGAGTGAGGACGCGGATGTGCGAGGAGGGAGTGGATGGATCGAACCCTTCCAAACGGTCCGACCACTCAACGACCGGAACCACTCTGCCAAATATATCGACCTGGCACCTTCGTCAGATGGGTTCCGCCACATTGCGCTCTTCGACCCTTCCTCGAGCTTCAAACCTACGTTCTTGACCGGTGGGCGGTGGGAGGTCGACAAGATTAAGTTTGTGGATGAGAAGAGGGGGAAGGTTTATTTCACTGCTGCGTACCCTACGGCTGCACAACGACATCTCTTCGAAGTTTCCATCCTTCCTCCTCCCGGCGGCAAGATCCCGAGTCCGAAAGCACTGACGGATCTTAGCAAGCCTGGGTTTTACGATGCCAGTTTTGATCCGAAGGGGGCGTACTATACCTTGTACGACAATGGCCCTGGAGTCCCGAGTCAGCGGGTGTTAGGGTTGGGTGGGGGGAGGGAGAAGAAGGAGTTTGAGCTTGTTTTGGAGGATAATCGTTTCTTGAGGAAGACGTTGGGGATGTACCTCCGTCCTTCATCTTTGTTCTACAGTATCGAGATCGATTCTCAGAAGGCCTCGAAGGGGGAGAATGAGAAGGTCGAGGGGACGGAGAAGGTCAAAGTGGCTGCGATGGAGTTGAGACCGCATGATTTCGACGCGTCGGGTCGGACGCGATACCCAGTCCTCATCTTCATCTACGGCGGACCGAACTCTCAGAGCGTCTCAGCCTCGTACGCCCGACCGGACTGGCACGCCTACCTAGCCTCCACCCTCGGCTACATCGTCATCACGCTCGATGGGCGGGGGACTGGTTTTCAAGGTTTCGGGTATCGGGCTGCTGTTAGGGGGCGGTTGGGTGAGTTGGAGGGTGCGGATGTTGTGGAGGCTGCGAGGAAGATTGGGAAGTTGGCTTATGTTGATGAGAAGAGGGTGGGTATTCGGGGGTGGTCTTATGGAGGTTATCTTAGTGAGTTACGCTGCACTCCCTTCCTTTCATGGTGGTGGGGGGAATACTGATGGGTTTGATATTTTTCTTCTCGCTCACAGCATCCAAGGTCGTCGAGCGGGACTCTGGCGTCTTTAGTCTTGGTATGGCCGTAGCTCCGGTGACGAGGTGGCAGTTCTGTGAGTGTCCACGAGGTCATTAATCTGTATGACCTTTGGTGTGATTGCTGATTCATCTTCTCTCTGCGTTCTCTACACCTCCTTTCCCAGATGATTCCAGTGAGTACGATCTTTCGATTCAAGACAGAAAACGTGCAGAGACCGAAAAAAGCTGATTGCAACCGTCTATTCCTGAACCAGTCTACACGGAGCGATATATGCAAACGCCCGCCCTGAACCCAACCGGCTACGAATCAAGCGCAGTCCACATAACCGACGGTTTCCGACACACCGACTTCTTCCTCGCCTCCGGCAGCGCAGACGACAATGTCCACCCGACCAACATCTACCACCTCCTCGACTCCCTCACAGCAGCGAAGATCCGGCGGTACGAGTTCCGACATTTTGCGGATTCGGATCATGGGATCTCGACGAGGGGGGCGTACAGGGAGTTGCATGAGTTCATGACTGCGTTTTTGCAGAGGAGGTGGGGGGCAGGTGGGAGGAGGAAGGCGGGGAAGGTGATGATTCCTGTGCGGAGGGGTGGGGAGTTTGATAGGGTGTTTGATGGGGAGGCGGTCGATGGGGAGGGGAGGTTATGACCCAGCGTGTCTTCCAATGATTTCACTGGTAAAACCACTTCTCGGGCTCGAGAAGCCGACATTTGACAATTTTTTGTCGTTTCCGCGATTTCCGGCTCGGAGCGTTTCTGAGGTTGGAATCTTAGGGGCGTCCTCCTCCCCCCCGCATTTGAATCCTGGGTTGATCCTCTTCCTCTTACACAGATTACATCTCTCACCTACTCTCTGACCATCTCTGATCCCCTCCTTTACTTCCTCCCCCCCCCCCCCTTTTGCGCTATGACAGATCCTGCAGAAAAAACGACGGCCCCGGTGGTAGATCTCCCAGAGACCGACCTGGCGGAGCAACAGAACGTCAAGACGACCTCAGCCTTCCTCTCGCCCGTCTCGCGTATCCGGACTTCCGCGATCGTGCAACCTGCTGAGGAGGGCCACAGCGATTCGTCGAACTCTCAAGAAGAGAAGGAGGAGACGGGTCTTCCAGCAGGAGGAGCGGGTGCTTCTACTTTGAGCTCGCTCTTGCGTGCCGGTGGTGCTCGATTGGCTGTCGATTTTCCCGAGCACCAGGAGTCAGATGTTGAGCAAGTCCAGACGCTCGGTGCTGAGTCTGAGATCCGAACTGAGGTTCACACCGATGCGAAGAAGAAAAAGGAGGAGGAGGAGGAGATTCAGCCCCCTGTTGTCGGTTCAGCCCCGGGACCGCTAAGCCTGGCGAAGAAGATCGCCTCGATGCTCCGACCTGGTCCGCCCTTCTTCAGCGAGATGGACAACTCCGACTTGGTTGGGTACATCGGAGACGCCAAGGTTATGAATGGCGAAGGGGAAGGAGGGGCCGCGGCGACTGTGTCCGAAGCTGGTATGACCGCAACGCCGCCGGTGATGTCTCATCAGAGTGTCTGGGCGGCATTGGATAGTTTGCCTGTGGGAGCCGGCTGGACTCAGATTCCTACGAACTTGGCGGTCAGCGGCGACGAAGATGCGATCTCTGCCAATCGACCCGTTCCGGGAGGTCCTGAGGGCGACGATGGACTCTGGACGTCCCTGATGTTAACTTGCGACCTGCCTTCTTTCTTGACGTCCTCCTCTGGTGGCGGCGATGCGGGTATTGCGGCAAGTGGTTCGGAGGTGTTGGATATGTCTGGTATGAAGGTGGAGTTGGGTCAGTCAGTCGTGATTCCGACGAGCGTGTTGGAGAAGAACCAGTTCTTCATGGGTAATACGGGCGCGTTGGGACGGGAGATCATGATTGGACGCGGGAAGAAGGCTGCTAATGGACCTTCCTACACTTGTGAGTTTCGGACCACTTTTCAAGTTCGATCTGCCAGGAAGGTTCGTGTTGATGGCTGACATCCTCTAACGTTGTACCTCTCTCTCCCACACCAGGGGACGACTTCTCAACTCTGCAATCGTCATCCCCTCTCGACCCCTTCGGTCTCCCACTTCTCTCCCTCTGGTCATGGCCAAGCTGGATCCCTTACCTCGGCAAGAACCAACCCAACAAGAACTCTCCCCCGACTCCAGAGGCGGACAAGGGCAAGAAGAGAATCTGGATCGCCTCTCGAACGAAGGTGTCCTTCTACGCGACGTGGTGGGGCTATCGACTTTATCTGCCTCCGCCTGTCATGAAGACCTTGACTTCGGAGTTGGGCACGGCGGAGAAGATTGCTAAAGTTCTGAGCACCGTTCTGAGGTGAGTCAGATCTAGGACTGCGGAAGGCTCCAACCTTTTTTTTTGACCATTCAGCCAAGTGTGGACATGACTGAAAACATCCTTCGCTCTTGCCTTTCCTGCAGCTTCCTCATCACCCACATCCCAGTCGCTCTCATCCCACTGCCTCTCATCCCACTCGTGACCGTTCTGCAAGCAATCGCGCCTCTCACAGGTTATCTCGCCACGTTCATAGCCTGGTCATGGGGCTTCATCCAATCGATGGACAAAGGCGACGGAGTCGTGTTATCGGCGACGTGGATCGTGCCCGTGGCGATCATACCGAAGGCGTGGGATGCCCCGATCGTACCTGATGAACCTCAAGTGACCGCGCCTGGGTTGGTTCCCCCGGCTGTTGTGATTCCTGCACCGTCGACTCCCGCCGTACCTGCTCCTGCCCCGCTTCCTGTGGGAGGTACCCCGACCGCCTGAATGCCCAGTTTAGGATTACAGCAACTTTTCCACTTCTTGATTTCCGCCCCCAACTTGCCTTCCACCCCGTCACCTTAAGGACTCGTACCATAATCTCTCCTCGGATCCCATTTCTCCTCAAGCTCCCCGCTCTGGATTGTTCTTTCTCGATACCCCTTTAACACCTTACCCCTTCTGTACCACTCCAAGCTATGACTGCGAACCAAGGGACACGCACAAATGGACTCTGAAGTCGAAGTCGAAGTCGAAGTCTGAAGATGATGGAGCGCCCTCGTTTCCGCGAAGATCATCGCTCCCTACATTAGAAGGAGAAAAGTGTACAGGACTTGAGTGGATTGAGGGAAGTACTTGGAAAAGCCAGCAAGAAGGCGCATCCTCCCTGAAGGCTTAGAAGAGAACGGCGGCAGGCGTGCCTCTTCCCCTCTCACAACATCAGCCTTGCAACGCGCGCATGCCAGGTAAAGGACCTGAGAAAACTCAGAACGATTCGAGCAAGACATAAACAGACATTGTCCATCGTTCCATGTTCATTCATCCATATTGACTGGGCCCCCATCTACCTCCAAGCACCCGCCCACCCCGAGCTCACGTACGAAGCGAACGAAGAAGCCAACGAACTGACCCCTCCTCCTCCTCCTCCACCACCACCGCCAGTAGTGGTCTGTCGTTCCCCACGCGAGGACACGCTCTGGACGGGGCGACCATGAGCGTGACCAGGATGTATGGTCTCTATATGCACTTCCGCCGCCCCCGGTGCCGTCTTCTGCGACCGTAAAGCGGCATCGACGTACTCGAGGTCTGGTTCTCCAGCAGAAGTTTGAGGATGATATGCGCCATTGTGATTCTGCTGCGCTCCAAAGTTTGCAGGAGCTGCCGTTGATGAAGTCGAAGGTCCCACATCCTCCGTCTCGGTTCGAGAAGGTCCAGACGAATGTGGGAGGAAGGTGTGCAGGAGGGGGGGAGTCGTCCCGTCAAATGCTGATGATGTCGTACCTGCGGCGTCGACTCCCAGCGGTGAACCAAGATGGGTGGGTTGAGGATTGGGGGCGAGGAACGTGATAGGCAACTCAAAGTTCTCAAGTGTATATTCCACCGCTTCACGCTCGTCGTCGAGGAAGATGACTTCGTCAGCCGAGGCGAGGGCCATCTCCATCTCCATCTCCCCATCACCATCCCCGAGCGCATCGTCCACATCTTCGGTCTGATGTTCGACATCGTTAAGCTGGACAGGAGGGCGTAAGCAGACATTGGACGCTCGTGATGGATGATCGGGTCCGAAGGTCCAATGTGTATTTGTGCGTGTGCGTTTGAGCATCCATCGGGCGATCTGCAGAGGATGTGTTGGTGGTGCTGACGACGATGGGGAAGAATGTCCATCCCTGTTCTCGCCATGATGGCACAAGCGAGCGGTGAGAAGTTGGATCTGAGGCTGTCGAACTTCTTCTTCCATCTCCTCGTCCCACCCGTCGTTGGCCGTAGCTGATGGATCTCCAAGTCGAGTATCGGGGTCGATGTAGTAGCGCCCTTCTTGGTCTGTGGGCGAAGAACTCCGCCGTCTGACGCGATATTGAAGACCCTCGATCCAACGTCTTAGCTTGGTCGAGTTGCCTACGTAATTGGGTAGGTCATGTCCGACGATCAAGAGATGCTCGAATATGGGTGGCGGCGTGTTTTCCAACACAGAAGAAGATGCAGACTTCGGCGACAAGATGGTATCGGAGGGACATAACGTGTCGATAAGGATCTGGAGCGGGCTCATACGTAGAAAGAGATCTCGCCCTACTTCTTCAGGATCGTCCGCGGATTCAGCATCGTCTTCGCCGGCATTTGATGGTGAGGGAGGAGGAGGAGGAGGCATGATGTTAGGCATGACTAATGCCAACCTTCTCAAACGCGGGAGACCGAGGGCGAGCGTCCGAGCGGAAGAACAAGTCAGACGAAAGCGCGGACCGAGTAATTGGACGGATTCGAGTCGATCCCATTGTCCGATTGTTGGGGAGTGGGCGAGGGCGGGTGTTGGTGAAATTGGATCGACGATGCTGAGCTGGTCAACAAAGTCTCCTGCGCCGAGTACGTTTTGCATGCATACGAGTTCGACCAGATGGGAGCGGAAGGCACTGAGCGGATCGTGGGTGCGTCGTTCGGCATGGGCGGTATGTGAGATGGCTGGCCGACTCCATGTCCATGTTTGCTTTGGAGGAGTTGTTGATGACTTGTTGGAGAGGACGGCTGTGCGTCGTAAGCGGTAATCGAGGGGTGCTGGGGTCATGTCGATGTGTAGATGGTCGAGCGAGGTGAAGATGGAGAGCAGGAGACGGAGGGGGGTGGTCAAATTCTGTTCGAGGTCGGCCTGGCGCTGTATGGATGTGTAGAGGCTATTATCTGATGGATGGGTAGGAGTAGTCTTGCCATTGTCATTGTCGGTGAGTATGATGATGCTGAGTGATCTAGAGACTCTTCTAGCGATGCGTTCTAGGAGGTGTGAGGTCCTGAATGTGGCAGCGAGTGCGTGTACTTGAGATGGCGAGTTGAGATGAATCGATGGGAAGAGGATCCGACTGTGGATGGCGAAGTGACCAGCGCGACAGACACGACACAGTTCCAGACGCTGCGTGTTGCTGAGCTCAGAATCTGCCGCAGCGAACACAAGGATCTCAGCGACAATCTCCACTGGCAGCATTTGTCTACTTTCTCTGTTATGTCAGTGGAGCAGTTAGTGGATGGTGGCCGTCAAGATTCAAGAAGGGGATGGCGGCCGTCTCTAGCTCTATTGTTGGACGAGTCTAGCTTTGGGAGGGCGGGAGGGAACGGCAAGAGATAACGATTAGATCAAGAGATAACAAACAACTGATAACACGCACTCTCTCTCACTGAGCTTGACTGCTTGACTTCCACCTCATCCTTCACTCTAGACACTCAACCCCATAGACACAAACGATGGCAGCAACAACATCAACAGCATCTGGATTCGTTCCAGCCGAGCAGATTGCGTTGCGCTTTCCCTCAGCAACAACATACGCGAAGTCATCAAGCAGTCATTCAGCAGCCATCGACGAAGACACCCTCGCACAGATCGCAGCCACCAACGCAGCATACACTCAGCCACTCAGCACAGCACTCACCATCCTCAAGACATCCGTAGTAGGCGCATCAGACACCCCACATGCATCCATACCAGACCTCGCACATCCGGACGAACCATGGTTCCCTCTCCAACAAGCGGCTGCTACTACTTCATCACTCTCCATCTCACAACAGGAACCTCATCGTATCGCACTCCCTTCTCTTCAGAATCTACCAGCTACCTTCCCCCTCGAATTCAAAGTGGCGCGCAATGGACAGAACCTCAGAGACTTGCTCCGGCGCGACTACAAGGAGGTACAGCTGCATCTGCACTTGCCCTCCGGTGACACCCTTCCCTTCGGAATCGGCTTCTCATCCATCCCGCTTGGCATGGCGCGCCTCCTCACAAAGGATGCTACACCGGGTGCATCAGCTGCGACAGGTCTCATCGACCCTGCATCTCGCTCCACGGATCGATGGCATCCGTGGTGGTACTCCTTCAATGCTTGGATGGAGGAGCGCAAGTTGGGCATGGCTGTAGTCGGCACCAGCTACCGGAGCCTGACCGACAAGCACAAGAGAGAACTGTGAGTATGCGATCCCACATCAGGTACTCGATAACCGCTGAGCCATACTGACCCTTTGCTTCGGGACACGCTCAGGATCATCGCATACAAGCCAAACCCATCCCTCCCCACCTCCTTCTGGTCCTCCTTCTCCACACTCATGCTCAACGACGCCCACGTGCCAGACCACTCCAACCCATCAGCAGCCTCACAGCGTCTTCTCCTCGAAACAGAATGGAAGGGAGAACCCTTGCGTCCCACACCGCCTCAAGTGACCGACCTCAAGATCGTCAAGGTCATTCACAAGAAGGAACGAGTCGGTGGCTTGAATGCCGAGGGTCGATGGGAGGGGGCTGGTTTGGGCAAAGAGGGGATCTATGCGGCAGTGTGGAGGCAGGCGAACGATAAGGCCAATCGCAAGATATTCCTACCGGCCATAACTGCGAATGTCGAAAAGCTGGCTTCGGCATCTCAAGCTTCAAGCGCCTCTTCCCTGTGACCAAAAGCCTAGGGACGACGAACAAGCGACGGAAGGGAATGAAACGACATGCATAGACAAGAAGGACAGGGGGCCAGTCGGGATACAGAGAGCTCTAAGGTTCCTGCCAAGATTCTAAGTCTCGATTCATAAAACGCATATTTCCCCCAGAATGCAAATACGAAGCTCTTCCAGAGTGATAAGGCTGTCAAGGGTGTAAGGTCCCGCAACATCAAACGTCCGAATCGAACCCTCGCTGGCATGTATCGACAGCAAATTCACGTCGGTGCAGATTCAAACCTGCTGCGACTCGGGGAGCGTTACAGACGCAATGAGAAGGATCCGGAGATGGTGGGTAGGGTGCACAAGATACGTCCACTGAGTGAGCGAGGTCGAGCGAGATACTGTTTTTCTCCGTCTCTTCACATCATCGCAAGGCTCCGTGGAAGGCGTTGAGGACGAGGATTTGAGGAAGGAAACAAGTCGAAGAAGGGGCTAGACGGGGAAACCGAGATCGACGGAAGGAAGAAAAGAGCGGGAAGTGGCGTCTGGAAGAAGAAAGAAGGACGAAGGCCCCAGCGGGGATGGCAACTGATGTAAGAAGAAGAGGGAGAAGACAGTTCATCTCGAAAAGGAACGTCAATGGGATGGAACGTCCGACTGGTCCCGCTGTCAAGAGGGAGAAGAATGAGAAACGTTCGGTCAGCCATCAGCCCCGCTCTCTCTGACGTTATTGTTGACGGAGGAACGTTTGATCCTCAAGACCTTTGGAGGAGGAGGTGAAGGTGAAGGTGAAGGTGAAGGTCTGGGGGCAGGAAAAGCGACTGAGCGAGAGGAAGGGAGAAGGAGAGACTGTGGAG
>RDSH01000183.1:0-39563 GCA_009428295.1 Tilletia walkeri
CCACCCCCTTCTTCCCTCAACCCCTAGACTTGTTCCGATCATTTCAGCACACACGCACGCGATATTCGGGGCCTGGTTTCGACTCTCTCGTTTTTCCTCACTCCTTACCGGGTGCGCTCTTCTTACAACACACACACTTTCCCTCCTCTCCCTCTTTTGTATACACGGACGTTCGAGCCTTTCCCCAACCACCGCCGTCAACTTTCCTGACGGACCGCATTTACATACATACACTTTCCCCCTCCCCTCCTTCCCTTTTCCGGCTTGCAATTTTTTCGATACCCTCGACGTCCCCCACCCCACCCACTCACCATCTTTGTCGCCTTGGTTCGTCCAATCACCCTCCTTCGGTTATCATTTTCTCGTCGTGTTCTCAAGCTTCTTCCTCTCAGATCGTTCCCAAATACACTGTTGCAATTTCAAGTTTTTTTTTTGTCCGTTCACCCCAGGAGGTACCAGCAGTGAGTGCCATTGATTGCAAGCGACAAGTGGATGGAAGAAAGGGGGGCCCAAGGGAGGAGTAGATTTTCACTTTGCCTCCGCCCAGACTTTGATCGTCTTGTCCGCACCGCCGGTGAGGAGCCGAATGCCCGCCTGGTCGAAAGTGGAGCAGAAGATCCCAGACTCCGCGTCCAACGAGCCCGGCTGGGGGATATCCTCTGCCGACTGGAAGGGCACGCCCGTGGCGTAGTCAAAGAACCTGAGCGAGCCATTGTCCCCACCGGAGAAGAGGACACCATCGGCATTAACACTGAGCGAGTTGACAATCGTCTCATGCGTCATGTTATTCACCAACGAGCCCTCGGGACACTTCCACGTCTTGATGTTCCTCCCACCCGCCGAGCCCGAGGCGAACGTGAACTCGGCCGGGTGCACAGCGAGCGCCCTGACCGACTTCTTGTGATGGGTGAGCGTCGTGATCGATCGGCCGGCGGCTAAGTCCCATAGTCTGACGGTGGCGTCCATACTTCCCGTGATGACCTGAGGGTCGGCCTCCTGACAGACCACAGACGCAATGGTACCCCGATGACCCGAAAGCACATGAACCTGCGCCTTCGTCCTGATATCCCAAACCCTAGCTGACGCATCTCTTCCCGCGGTCACGATCACGTCCAACGTCGGGTGTAAGGCGAGCGAGTAGATGCCGGAGAGATGACCGTGGTATTGGCGGATGACCTTGTTGGTTTCGAGGTCCCAGCATTTCACCATCTTGTCTTCGCCGGCGGAGAAGAGGTATGGATGGCGCGGGCTTACCGCTAAGCCGCGCACGGTGGAGATGTGGCCGGTTAGGGAGAGCTTCAGTTCTCCCGAGGCGAGATCCCAGATCTGGTCGGAGTGAAAGAAAGATATTTGAGAAGGTTAATTACCGATCAGGTTCCGTGATGAGCTCGTTTTTTTCGACCATCAGTGGAAGTCAACTCACCTTGATCATCCGGTCCCCTGCACCTGTGACGAACCACTTGTTCCCCGGCTCCACAGCAATACAACGAACCCAACCCAGATGTCCACTGATAACCCGCTTCAGCTTCCACTGCGGATGATAAGTCGGCTTCGCCTGACGCGCCGCTGCTTCCTTCTTACGAATGAGGGCAGTGGAGAGTAAAGATCCTCCTCCGTTGGCTGATGCGTAGCCTTCTTCTCTTCGGAGGGCGACGAGGGCGAGGGATGGATTTGATGTTGATGCTAGTGCTTGAGAGCCTGGTCTGGAAGGTCCGGCGAGAATCATAGCTCCATCCGCACCGGGACCAGAAGAAGGACCATCGAACGAAGGACCTTCTTTCCTCTTCATACCCGCTCGTACAGGCCCTACAGGACCCACCCCTCCACCCTGCCCTTGCTGCTGCTGAGCAAGCAAAGCAGGCGGCAAGACCTGAACATCCTTATACTCCGCCCCAACTTTCGCTGATATTCTTGCATTTTTGGCTTCCTCGCTCGACGTGGTTCCGCTGAGACTTGGGATGGCGTCGAGGTCGGAGGAGGAGAAGATGTAGCGTGTCCGTTGGGATGATTTTTTGATGAGGTCTGCGATGTTGGGTGTGGATGATGTTGTTGCTGTTGTTGGCTGTGGTGGTGGTGGTGGTGCTACTGTGTCTGCCATCGTTGCCTGCTGTTCTGCTGTGTCCGCGCTGAATGCTGAGAGTGTGTTGAATGTCGTCGTCAAGAAGAAGCTCGAGCTCATCCATGTCGACGTCGAGCGCGAGGATTTCTTCCAGAGCCGACAACCACCCGACAAGCCTTTCCCCCCCAACATCATCATAACCACGACCAACAGCATACATAAGTAGTCAGAGTAAGAGTAAAAGGAAAGAATGTCGCAGTTCTGGAAGCCTGGGAATGCTCGGCCGGGGTCTGTGCTGGACAGGGCAGGCGAAGATGAGCTCGACACTGGATCACTCGCCGCCGCAGCAGGATTAGCACGAGCCAACGACGACCTGGGTGGCATTCAGGCCCAGAGAGATCGTCTGCCCATTGCAAGACAGCGGGACGAGATCCTGTACATGGTCGAACGCTTTCCTGTGCTGATTGTCATCGGACAGACTGGCTGTGGAAAGACTACGCGTGAGTTTCCAGCATGGAATTGCTATTCGAAAGGCCTTTTTACACTGAAGACCTCGATTCTTCCCTCCTTCAGAAATCCCTCAGTTCCTGCACGAGGCAGGCTGGGCCTCTTCCTCATCCACCCTCTGCATCGCCTGCACCCAGCCACGAAGAATATCAGCCGTGTCCGTAGCTTCCCGCGTCGCCACCGAGGTCGGCGCCGTCCTGGGCGATGAGGTCGGATACACCATTCGGTTCGAAGATCTCTCCCACCCGACTCGGACACGCATTCGGTACATGACCGACGGCATGCTCTTTCGTGAATGTATGAGGGATCCTCTCTTGAGTCGGTATAGCGTCGTCATGATCGACGAAGCACACGAGAGGGGAGCATATACCGACCTTCTACTCGGCGTTCTCAAAAAGTGAGAGTACTTTGCACGCAATAAAGTCGGTCACAAACTGAAACGATCTTGTCATTTGAACATCAGGATTAGACGGAAGAGACCAGCACTTCGGATCATCATCTCCTCCGCAACCGTAAACGCCCAGGCTCTGCTGGACTACTTCAATGATGAGCCTGTCAAGCCCCTTGCACATCAACCTGACCAGGCTGCGACAACAACAGAAGGAAGTCCAGAACCCATCGCAGCTGTTCTAACGCTCGAAGGCAGAACATATCCAGTCGAAGTCGCCTATCTCGAGAAGCCAGTCGATAACTACGTTCGAGCTGCAGCGGAGGCGGTATGGAATATCCATCTGAAGGTGAGCAAGTTCTTTTTTCGGAGCCAGTCGCGAGGACAAGCGTCGGTTTTCTGATCAAGACTATGTATCAGGAAACCCAAGGCGATGTGCTCGTCTTTCTCACAGGAAGAGATGAGATCGATGCATGCTGTCAGATCCTGGCTGATGAGGCATTGACGTGAGTGTCGTGTTGTCTTTTGAGAGGGACACATCACCATCGCTCCATGCTTATCATTGCATCTCAACAGATTACCACCAGGCTCCCCGAAACTGCTCCTACTACCTCTCCATGCTGGTCTCACCACAGAAGAGCAGACTGCGATCTTTCAACGGACGCCAAGAGGCAGTCGCAAGGTCGTAGTTGCCACAAATATCGCTGAGGCCAGTGTAACGATTGACGGAATCAGATATGTTGTGGATTGCGGCTTCGTCAAAGTGAGTCTCTTGGCCCCATTTATGTATGAGAAACAATCATATGCTATGTTGGATACTCACCATACTCTCTAAAACCCCACAGCTCAAGCTCTTCGACCCAAGCACCGGTATGGATGCCCTCACAGCCGTCCCAGCCTCCCTCGCGTCCCTAACCCAACGCGCAGGACGAGCCGGCCGAACCTCTTCCGGGAAATGTCTCCGTCTCTTCCCCGAATCCGCCCTCGATTCCCTCGCATTGACCACCCCACCGGAACTCTGTCGGTCCGACCTCTCCATGCCCATCTTACAACTCAAAGCCTTGGGTATCGAGAATGTGGTGAGGAATTTCGAGTGGTTGCCTCCTGCGCCTCCGGCGGAGATGATGAGGAGGGCCTTGGAGTTTTTGGGTGCGTTGGGTGCTGTGGATAGTTGGGGGCGGTTGACGAGTCCTTTAGGGGAGAGGATGGCTGAGATGCCCCTGGAACCGATGTTTGCTAAAGTGGTGAGTGCCTCTTCCCTTCCCTCTCTCGTCCTTCGCCAACGTCTACTTCCTTCTTTTTAACCTCTATCTCCAAAACTTTCATATTACAGCTTCTGGACTCAGCAACGTTCCGCTGTTCCTCCGAAATCCTCACCATCGCAGCCATGACCTCCGTCCAGAACCCTTTCATAATCCCAGACGAAGGTCGTTCCGCCGCCGGCGCAGCAGGCGAGATCGAACGTCGCAAATTCACAGCTGAAGAAGGCGACCACCTCACCCTCCTGAACGTCTACTCCGCCTTCGTCAACCCGCGCGTGGGCAAACAGAGCGCAAAGTGGTGTGGGCGTCATCGGCTGAACTTCAAGGCTCTCAGTCGGGCTGTGAGTATTCGGGCCCAGCTGGAGAAGTACTTGGTCAGGTGGGGGATCGATGCGAAGGTCAGTTGTGAGGGGGATGTGGGCCGGTTGAGGAGGTGTCTTGTGAGTGGCTACTTCAAGAATGCGGCGAAGATGATGCCAGATGGGTCATATCGGAGCGTGAGGGAGAATGCGGTACGTTACCCCTTTGAGCTCTTCTTTTCTTGCCCGTCTGAGTTTGCGCAGGAACCCCTGAACTGAGCAAAAGAACTGCTGCTCGCCTTTTTTTCCGAACCAGATCCTCCATGTCCACCCATCATCCGTGCTCTTCAGTCGGATCCCCAGCACCAAGTGGGTCATCTTCCACGAGGTAGTCGAGACCACGAAGCGATTCATGCGAGACCTCACAGTCATCGAGGACGATTGGCTCCCCGAACTTGCGTAAGTACCCATGCATTTCGGGACACGAACAAAGTGATTACTGAAATGAGCTCACCCTCATCTTGCCCCATTCCTTGCGTTCCAGGCCTCACTTCTACGTGGTCAAGGATATCGTCCCTCGACCTTACTAGCGATCTTACGAACCCTAATCCAGTACCGAAGCAAACTTGTCACACATACATAGAGCGAGGAATGGGAAATCATGCAGATCGCAGGGAGATAACTTGGAGGAACAGACCGGCTGGAGCGAAAGAATACATGATTGCCAAAGGGTGCAGTAATTGAGGATTGACAAAATATAGGAAGAAGATGGGCCGATTGGAAGGGACGAGCGTGAAAAGAGAAGGAATAGACAACAAAATAGTGAGCCTGATCAAGGACCAAGGCCCGTTGAGATTGTCCTGAGAGGTTGGTTGGATGTATATATGGAACCCCCTTGATCAATTGTGGAAAAGAGGGGAGCAGGCAACGGAGGCAGCATGAGCAGACTCCACGGGACGAACTGTCGATAGGGTTTCAAACCACACGCAACGACCACGTCTCCGTCTCCGGTCCACCAGGAGGCTGATGCATGCTCAAATTGTGCAGCGCGTCCGCAGCAGACGGATCGTGAGCTGCCGACTGTACCAACGAGACGATATCCTCGCACGCAATATGTCGGCCAGAGTGATAGCCCGTCCCATCGCTGCCCCGGACGAAGAGCAAAGGCAGATACTGCGGTACGTGTCCACTCGGATCATCAGGCCCGAATCCTCCCGCCTCCGCACCAGCAGAAGACGTACCCGCCCCTCCTCCTCCTCCTTCTTCGTCACCCACAGCCGCCGCAGCAACGGCAGCAGCAGCAGCCACACTCGCCGCAGCACTAGCAGCAGCAGCATTCCTCTTCGCCATCTCCCGCTGCTCCCTCGTCGACTCCAGGATGTCGACCAGGGAGGGAAGATCGACAGCAATCTCACTCTCACCCCCGGTCCGATCCGAGCGTGGTTTGGATCGACAGACGAGTGGGCCCAAAGGTCCGAGCCAGACTTCCATGGGGACTAGAGTCGGCTGGCCGGCGTCGTCTTCGGGGTAGTAGTAGAAGTTGAGAGCGGTGGTTGTTAAGGTATGCGAGCGGGCGTCATAGAGTGGCATAGAGGTGATTATGGGGAAGGGCGTGATCGGGAGCGTGGTGGTTCCATTCTGGGTAGGTTGTCCATACGCCTCAAAAAAGGAGAATTCGAATTGGGCTAGCAGAATTTACGGTTCAAGAAGGCAGCACAGGTGGTCAGAATCCTTCTCCCCCCCGTTGAGCAAAATGAGAGAGCTGAATGTGTTACACTCACAGATGCCAACCATCGTCCACCCAAAGGAATCATCAATATCATCTTCATTCCGTTTCCTCAGTGTCGGCCGACCATTCAATATCGGCGGAGGCGGCGCATAAACCAGAGGCGGATCGCCCCCAGTGGGAGGCCCTTCCATCGAAGCAGCCGGATTGATCCCATTCTCACCCAAATAATGATCCTCCGCAGGTGGATAAATCGTAGCCTCCTGTTCTCTCCCCTTCGCATGAACAGTCCCCGACCCGTCATCTCGAACGAACCGATCGTAGTCCATCGCGGTAAGGTAAAACCTCTCCTTGTCGAAATCAGGATCAAGACTGGCCTGTCTGGGATCATAGTCGTCCGATTCCGGATCCCCTACGTCCGTCCGCGGAACAAAGCGTAAGAAAGCAACCTTCTGCATCTGACTAATCGCACCAAAGATGTTATGCTCGTCCGCTATCCGGCGGCTCGCCGCCCGACCCAGTGGACCCTGGGCGAATGCGGGTATGTTAGAAGGCGGATCAGGATACGCATGCGGCTGTAAACCAGCAGCGGTGAGCGCTTCCGCATGAGCCTCAGCAAAGATCTGTTCATGCGTCTGCACATGCCCGTTTCCATTCCCATTCTCCTCACGCGCCGCTCGGTCCATCTCCGCCGCTGAGTTCTCGGCCATCGCAGCCGCACGTTCTGCAATCTCCTGAATGGTCGCCGCAGTATCAGCAGCTCCCGCAGCCAGTTGTTCGGCCCCGTTGACAGATACGGCCCCTGTTGGCGTTGCCAACGCTTGAGTGGGCACATTCGAACCATGCACTCCTCCACTGCCCGATGCCTCCCCAATGCCCGGTGTCTCGTCGTAGTAATCATCATCATCACTGCGCGGAATATAGATCTTGCCCCGATCCACTTTGCAAAGCACCAGCGGATCCGTCGAGCATCCCGTTGCTGCATCCGTAAGGACCACCACAGAGCCATAGGTGATGATATCCTCATCGTGCGCCGCGAGGGAAGCCTCAGGAGGTCGAGCAATCAACGCAATCCGGAACGCGCTCCACCCTCCGTGCAGAGATACCAGATGTTGATGATTGCTCCCGACAGCCATATATTTTGTGCGAACCGTTTGTGAGTTGATGCGGCTGTAGAGCGCGATGAGGGAGCCCGAGACAATGTTGGAGCTCGTGTTCCGAACTTTTGCCGACTTGCGCGAAGGTTTGGAGATGATGCCCACGGGAGCGGATTCAAAGGATGCCCAGGGCTCCATCGGCACCACTTTGACCACATTTTCGTAATTGACGTTGAAGGGGCGCAGAGGACCAGCCGCACCTGCGCCGGGCGAACCCGTCCCATCATCAAGATTGGTCTCAGACTGGAAGCCGCCAAGACGAGATCCACCCACGTCCGGTGACCCAAATCTGGCAGAAAGCTCGCTCGCGTCCTTATGCCCAGCAGCAGCAGCGACAGCAGCCGCGAAATCCATATCACTCCCCGCTCCGCCAACGTCCTCGTCCGACCTCCTCAACCTGGCCAATGCCCGACCGTCTTTGCCGCGCCGGAGACGGAGCAAGTTGAGCTGGAGTCGGAAGTTCTTGCTTTTCCCCGTCCCGGCGACGTGTAAGAAGCGAAATCGGGAATGCATGGCTGGATCGAGCGCAGCGTGTTGTTCGCTGTAGGTACTCTGCCCGTCTTCGGAGATGACGTTCATGCTTAAGCTGGGCAGGAGGATGGGAGCTGCTGGGAGACCGGATGCGCTCGGTTGTGGCATTTCGTAGTACATGTTGTTTTCGGAGTGGTAGCGGAGTGGGCCGGATACTCTGACGACGGGTGGGGGGCAGAGGAAGCGTTTTTCGGATCCGTACGATTTCTGTGCGACGGAGCCGTGCATGCATCGGACGGTGGTCATCACAGCTGTGACGCGCTCGGCAGCATTCTCATCGTCTTCGTCCTGGATGGGAGATCCGTCGGGATTGGTGGGGACGCTGAGGGATTTGAGGTGTCTTTGGACGGTTTCTCGGACGAGCGCATGTTTTTCTTGTGGTGTGAGGACATGGCCTGCCTTGCGCTTGCCTAGATGGGTGGAGGTCCGATATACTGGAGTGGATCGACTGCTTGTGCCGTATCCGTTGGAGTCATCTGGGGACTGGTATGTGTGCGAGCTGGAAGCGTGCTGTCGATCCAGTTGCTGCTGCTGAGCGTCTCTCCCGGCCGCTTCGACGAGTACTGCAAGGGCATGTTCCGACTGCGCGTTGAGGTTTATCCTTGGCTCGCCATCTGAGGAGACGACAGCTGCTCCAACTTCGTGTTCGTGGGAGACTGGGATTGGGGCAGACGAGGCCGGTACAGCTGATGACTGCTCGACGGCCCGAATGATGTTTTCGACGAGGGATTGTCCGACGGCGTCGTCAGATGCGTCATGAGCTTCTACTGCTGCTGCGGCTGCTGCTGCGGTTGCTGCTGCTGCTGCTGCCGCGGCTGCTATACTTGCGGAGGGGTGATGCATTCGATGGCTGTCGTTGCCGTCCATGTCCTTGTGAGTTAGAGGATTGAGTGGGCGATTCTTGCGCGCGCTGAGTTCAGTGTTTCTGTGCGTTTGCTGCTGGAGAGAGAATGGGATGCGATTGTATGCTATGGCTTTTGGAGGATGGCAGCGCGTTGGAAGTTGAGAAGGTGAATGGATTCCCAAGTTTTTTTTGGCCGAGGTGGGAGTGCGGGAGGAGCGTGGGAAATTCGAGACTCAGAAGTGGAGGAAGTCTTGAAACGCCGAGACCCTGAAAATGGAAACCGAGTCTCAAGTTGAGTCTCAAGAAGAAACTGAAGCTCTTTCCAGGCGACCACCTTGCGGACGTCCATCACCATCTCCCCCCCCATCTTCAGCAACCATGAGCGTCGCAGGATCAAGTTGTGTCTGCTCAGCGCGACAGGCAAGAAGAGCAGCTGCTTCTCTCTCAAGATCGGCCACCTCCACCTCCCAGCGACACCACTTCTCCTCATCAGCAGAGTCCAACAACACTCGCAGCACAGGAGCTTCTTCCTCTTCCTCCTCCTCCTCCTCATCACCAACAAGATCCTTCACAGCAGAAGAGGCACGCGCACGGCTCGAAGCAAAACATCGAGAGGAAGGCAAGAAGAACCCCCTCGCAGCCTGGACTCCCAGCACGAACCGGCCCATGCTGCCCCTCCAGCCCCGCTCAGTAAACTGGTCCCACGCTCTCGCTGCCCCGCTCTACAGCACTCCCGCACCGGCCTCCACTCCGCGCGTACCTCTCGACATCCTCACAGCCTTCGATACCTCCTCTTCAGACGCCGTCCCACCGTCGGCCGCAGAAGCCGCGTCCAAACCATCCCCTCTCATCGTTGGCCCCAAACACACCCTCCGCCACGCTGTCCGCTCCATCGAGCTCCACCTCGGTTCAGGCCCCTCTTACTCTGGCGGAAGGAGTCGGAGCACACCCAATGCTGTCGGATACCAGTCGAACAAGACGAAGGTGACCAACTATCAGGGATTCACTCGCGATGCTGAGATCAGGGAGGGAGAGGAGGATCGGAGCAAGGCCGAGGCAGCTGTGAGGATGCACCACCTGCGCGAGCAATACGGGGGTGACTACAAAGACCATGTAGCACATGGACCTTTGCTCGCTCGCCTGCTTCGGAACACCTCGGACGACAAGAAGGCAGGAGAAGAGGACGTGCTTTCGAATGTGCACGAGGCGGTCCAAGTAGCCGATCAGGCTCTCGCGCTCAATCCTTCACTCGGACAGGCGGCTAAGCAGTTTGTACTGCATGCCATTCAGGAACGCGTCGACCAGCCGCAGGTCGCTGCACCCGCCTCTGACGCCGCGGCCACTCCGTCTTCTGCCGCTGATCAAGGATCTGCGAAGAAGGGAAAGAGGGACGGCAAGAGACGCGCCAAATAGGGGGAGGAGTAATCAGACCGGCCGCTCCTGTCTACGTTCCTGCAATGCAACCCCACGTCTTACGCAACTATGAATGATAGTCCGCACTGGAGCGGGAGACAGGATGACCGTGCGGTTTCTATACTGGTTCCAGCAGGGAGGAACCACAACGACGGCAGGGAAAGAACTGTTTTGCTTTATCGCTAGTTTGACATTGCTTGAATGCGAGAAGGAAGCACGTAGTGAGCAATCGAAACGCTTTGCTTTCAGAACTTGAAGTTGTTGCGCTGCACGAGATCGAAGAGCGCGAGACCTGCCGTGCCGAGGAGACCAAGGAGCGCAAGGCTTCCGGGGTACGCTCCACGCGAGCGCTTGCTGGGCTCGCCAGTCGCGTATCCTGTTTATGGGGAAGGACAAGGCAAGAAGATCAGCCACGGAAACGTGCGCTAACTCGAAAGTAAAGAAAACCCACATACCGAGAGTGTAGATGACGCGAGAGAAGAGCCAGACACCTGCGAGGATGGAGGTAGTGCGGGGATGCTTGAGGCCACCGACCAGAGTGCAGAACATGAAAGTGGGGAGTGTCTCGAGGGTGTTGGCGTGTGCGCTGAAGAAGAAAGAAAGAAGGCAGCACAAGTGTCAGATCCTCTAGAGATCACTTGCGGAAGACCGGAAAATGCACTCACCGCTGGGTGCAGTTGAAGATCTGAGCCTTGCGCGAAGCGGCAACCTCAGCCTTTTCGGCATAGAGTTGCGGGTACTTGATACCACTGTTTTTTCGGGCAGCGCTGACAAGGATCATTTGCCATGTTGTCACCAGGATCGCACCGAAGGCGGAGATGCCGACGTAGCCGTAGGTGGGAGGGACAGTGAGTACGAGAGCCATGTTGTTGTCAAGGAGAAGAATGATGGGCTAGGGTTAGGGGACTGAGAGAGTGAGTGAGTGATGGAAGTGGTGATGGACGTGCACAAGAAGGAACGTTGGTCCGTGTACTCGTAACCCTTCGTCATCCACGGAATAGCCGGTCCAAACGCCGAACCCCCAGATTGTGGAGAAGAAGGGAAGAAGGCAGTCGATCCTTAACCAACCTCACCGCCGACGGAGAGATGTATGTCTCCCAAAAGGACGCTGGACTTGGAAACCTGGCGGGTGTCTAGCTTCATCTCGGCTCTGGGTGACGCGGCGTAGGCTGTTCATTCATACAAGAGGCGAGCAGACGGTGACCAACGAGACAACTCTGGCGTGCACTGCCATATCCGAGTGTATGTGGTAGCGCCGACGATGGCTGTCCTGGTAACTGCTTGGGCGTCGACGGGAACCATTCAACTCACTACTGCGACAAGCGGGGCGGGCGTCTTTGCAAGGCATTCGCTCTTTTCCGTCCGCGACCAGCGCAGCATCATTCATTGTGATCATCGCTCACCAGTCACCTCCGCTTCTGTGAGTAGTAGCACGAAAATCCTCCGTCCCACATCATGGACACCGCTGCCATCAAACTCCAATCGAGACGAAGGCGACAAGGTCTTCGATAACAAGGTTACGGTACGCTACCACGCCAGGAGCTTGGGCGATCTTCAGAGGATGATGGAAACCTCCGTGTTCGGCATCCCAGAATGAATCGATTCTAATTTCTTGGAGGGCAAAGTTTCCGACAGAGTCCAGGTGAGGATTCCCGAATCCGTGGACTGCTGTATGCACGTATGTGACATTGCTTCCTCTTTCGCCTCTCGCCAACTTGCCTTCGAAGGGGGGCATGAGTCCAGCTGCGCATTCTCATGTTGCCTTCAGACGGAGACATGCTTGAGATTAGGGAGAGCGAAGACCTGCGCGAGACGCTTGATGCTTGATCTCTTCGCTCGCCAGCATGTCTATCTGCACATATATAAAGGCTGATCTTTCTCTTCCTGCTCATACTGTCTTCGTTCTCTCACACTTTCCAAGCTGTACCAGTCTTTCCATACCTTCAACTCTCAGAACAACTCACTTCCAAACTCTCAACTCTTTATCGCACGCAGAATGTCCAACATCGACATCGTCTCCGACATCGGCATCAACGAGGTAGTCCTCGTCGCCAAGATCGGCTTAGGCTTCGTCCTCCTCGCCATCGTTCTCCGTCCCCTCTACAAGTTTGCAATCCGACCTTACTCTCGGACCATGCTGGCCGTCAAGGGTCCTCCTCTCCAACATTCCATCTGGGGTTCCTGGCCACGGGAAGCCGAGCTTACGGGTAGATCCGAACCGTACTTGCTCGACACCAGTGAGTCTCCAGCCATCATCTATCTGATCGATCTGCAAATTCTCCAAAACTTGCTTCCTGACCCAAATGCAATTCTTGGCTTGGTTGTTCTGCAGTTGAGCAATACGGCCCGGTATGCTCCTACACCTCAGTTGGCCGCCGACCGACTTTCATCATCGGCGACCACCGCGCTGCCAACAAGATCTTGTTGCAAACGCCCTACAACCGAGATCCTATCAGCAAGTGAGCAGTCCTTGCATACAGAGTCTCTGACTTCGGAAGTTGGGATGTTGACCCCCTACTCTTTTCCGATGCTTGCGTTTTCATCAACAGCTCAATAATCAGGAGACATGCTGGTGCAGGTCTACTCACCACTGAGGGACTTCAGCACCGTAGGCAGCGCAAAGTTGGTGAGTATTCGGTCGAGTCACCAGCCCGAGCGTGACCCAGATGTTCCCTAAGTCGATGAGCCTCCTGGATCTGCAGCACACCCCGCCTTCACGCAACCTGCTGTGCACGACATGGCCCCAATCTTGTGAGTTCAAAGAATTTCGAAGAAATCCTGCTCCCAGAGTATTCATACGCTGACACTTGTCTATCACTTATTCTGGTTCATAGTCACGAGAAAGCTGAGCTATTGGTTGGCAATCTTCGTCGTCGGATGGAACAAGATCCCACTCCAGAGTCAAAACAGTACGGAACCCGGGTCAACATCGCCAAGGACATCTTCTCTGCCGCCCTCGACATCATCGGCGCTGCTGGTTTGTGAGTCTTTCTTCTCCCAAACAAATTTCTAGAAGTCCCTTCCCGTGCTGACTGTCAACACACCGATCCACCTATACAGCGACTACCAGTTCAATAGTCTTCTTAATGCGGGTGGAAGTTCCGCGCTGGAAAGGGCCTTCTACGACTGTATCCATCTCGTGACTACCGGTACCGCATACTCCGCTATCCGTCTCCTATGCGGCACACCTGTCGAGAAGATCGGCCGCCTCCTTCGGATCGAGGAGCAGATGCATCTCGACAGGTCCAAGAAACTCGTTGATGATATCAGCACGAAGCTAGTCCAGCGGGCTAAGGAGAACGCCGTTTCCGGGAAGGATCTGTTGGCTCTCATGGGTGAGCTTTGACGCGGTACATCTGACCTTCGTCTGCTATCATCATCGAGGTACTCACTCGTTTCTCTTATGCTTTTCTCACTTCAGTTCGAGCCAACACGTCGGACGAGCTCAAGGACACACAACGACTCACTGACAACGAGCTAGCGCAGATGATCCCAATTTTCCTCTTCGCAGGTGAGTACATATCCTGGTTTTCGAATTCGAGTGCCGAGTTCCGCGAGGTGGGCTCATATAATTCTCTGGTGCGCTCGATGTACAGGCCACGAAACTACGGCTACTGCTCTCTCCTGGGCTATGCTTTCCCTGATCGACCCAGTCCGTGGCATGACAACTCAGGAGCGTCTGCGGGAAGAGCTACAGGCAGACTCGGCATGGCGCGAAGACGCCCAAGCCATGGACTCTCTGTGAGTCTACATCATGTAAACCTGATCACGACCTAGTACGCACAGCTGACCCACTGGACTTTCTCTTTGATGTCATCAAGGCCTTACCTTGACGCTTTCACGAGAGAGACAATGCGATATTACTGTCCTGTCCGCGAGGTGCCCCGTGAAGTACCCTTCGACGACGTCCTCCCACTCGGACGTCCTATCCAGCTCCGCGACGGCACCATGGCTTCCGAGATTCGTGTCTCGAAGGGTGAACTGATCGATATTCCTGTTGGGTGGCTCAACAGGTGAGTACTTGACTCCATTATTTCCTGTAGTGTCTCGTGACAGAGCTGAGTTCTTTTTGGCCTTTCCCTTACTCAGACACGAGAGCTTGTGGGGCGCTGATGGCAACGAGTTCAAGGCGGAGAGGTGAGCAGCCAATTGCCAAAGTTTCTTTTCAGGCAGAGGCGAGCGAGCTAACTGTGTCATTCCTCTCCCTGATCTCTGTCTTTCAGGTGGCTTCCTACTGGTCACGAGTTCAAAGGGGACGACGACGAACTTCACCTCGATCCCGCCGTGAAGGAACTCCGAGGTGTCTGGGCCAACCTTGCCACATTCGGTGCTGGTCCGCAAGGCTGTATCGGTATTCGCAGTACGTATATCTGACAGCTGTTGCTCTCATCTCTGGCGAAACTGGTCACTGACACTCCGCTCACCCCCCCCCCCCCCCCCTTCATAGTGGCTCTGCTCGAGTTCAAGATAATCATCGCAACTCTGGTGACCAATTTTGAGATCTTGCCTCCGAACCTGCCCAACGAAGCTCCCGTCGAGATTGAATGTGAGTCATCTGAATATCCCCTTTCTTCCTGCCTAAACGTGGACCGAGTCAACCATACTGACGGGCACTTCATCCCATCTTCCCTGACAGCAATCTTGGAGATCGTCGCGCACCCCGTCCTGAAAGAGGACCGCGACGGTGGGCTGGCGATGCCTGTCCGTCTCAGGAACCTCGTCTGAGGATATATAGCAACGCTTATTTCGATCTCGCCCTGGACGCGATAACACCCTGGCTCAGGACAATCCTTTACCCTCTCTCTGTTCGCTTCCACTGCGCTACGGTACATACGTTCCCCTTTTATAACTGCAGATGTTTACGCTTCACGCTTCACGAATTCACGTACGCTCTCTATTTGTCCTAAACATGCTCGCAGCATCAATGCCGCGTTGGAATGAGCTGAGAGGAAAAGAGGCAAGTCATCTTCCCAGCCTTTAACGACGCGAGTTCTTTCCCTTCGCCCGGCCTCCCTTACAACCGTCACCTTCACCTTGAAATCCACGCTCGCCGTCCTGAGGCAAATCCTCCACAGAACACGCACTGCTGGACACAGATGGCAAAGGCAGTCGTTGAGGTGCATAAAGAAGTAAGTATTCAGATCTTCTTTTACTACCATGGATGAGGAGTCTTTGATCATCACCGCACGCCGCAACCTCGCCATCCAATACGCAGCCCGTCTATCCCCACGCTCTCCCAAGTTTCAATGGCCATCGCCTCCCTCTTTGCTCCTCGCCGTCCAAGCTCATCTCGAAGATGACCTCTTTCTGTCCAATGAAGGCCTCGTTCCTGCCCCCAACGAGTACCAACGCGTCTTCCTCAAAACGCTCATCGACAGGCTCTCGGATGCCCTCGCCCAGGCATCAGATCTCGGGGACGACAGCGAACTCGAAGTTGACGAACGATTGTTCTGTCGATATACCGCTCTGCTGTCCTCCGCCTCCTCTCCTTCCCTGGGTCTAAGAGCAGGTCCACCACCGCCCTCGACCATTCAATATTTGTACTCAAGACCGACTTCGAGATTACCCATCGATGAAGGAGAAGGCGAACATGGACGTCAGTCGATCCTTCATGATCTCAATTCCATCCTGCTCTATGAGGCAGGGACTATGATCAGTCGAGGGACGACCGGTCTCAGAACATGGGAAGCCAGTCTTGCACTCGCTTCCCATATCCTAGCCTCCTTCCAATCGTCGCCTTCGCCCTCTTCCGAACAGGACCAAAAATTCTCACTATGGCATTCCATCGTCCGGCCGGGAGCCCGTGTCCTCGAATTGGGCAGTGGAGTCGGCATGCTCGGCGTCCTCTGCGCCCAACTCCAGAGTGACTTCCATCTCGCTCAGCAAGAAGGGAGCAGGGATCCAACATTGGAGCCGGCGCAAGTGTACATGACAGATGTTCCGGGGGATGTACTTCTGGCCCTCTCGGACACTGTAGAACGAAGTGAGTTGTTCTACTTGTTCACTTCACCATGATCCCGGCTGGCTGATAGACTTCCTTTGTTGCATACAAGATAACCTATCGACCTCGGGACATGTTCATGTGGCACCTTTGGACTGGGTCGAACTGTCCAAAAGCTCCAGAGAAGAGGAGGTATCGGACATGAAGGGCCAGCGTATTCCGGCACCAGATGCATCGGAATTGCAGATCTGGCTCAAGTCCGTCGCGCCTACCACGATCCTCGCAACAGACGTCGCCTTTGATCCATTCCTTTGCGGTCCGCTCGCCAAAACCGTTCGCTTCGCGCTTGAGGCCGGGGACGCCAGAAAATTGCAAGAAGTCAGGCAGGGGTCTAGGAAGGAAGGCGGCGAGCAGGCGGTCACTGCGTATATTGCCATACCCGTTCGGAATCCAGAGACGTATGCCATCTTCTTACAAGCCCTGCGTACGATCTCTTCTTCCTTGCCCTTCATCGTCCAGCTCTTCCTCTGTGAACTACTGAAACTGACAATCTTCCATGCGTCTGTTTGCAGGGACGGCTCATCTGAGCTTTGAACGCATCATCGAACTTAGCGCAGAGCGTGTACGAATACCCCCACTGCCAGATTCTCCTTCCGTCTCAGCCAACCCGCCATCAGCGCCGCCCCTTCTTCTAGAAGGCATTCCCATCTTTCCCTCGGCTCACGACCCGCTTCGGGACGGCGTCGTCGAGCTCCTCCAAATCCGCCTTCTGCCTTCCTCTCACAGACAACCTACTGAGCCATAAGGCATAAGGCATAAGAACTCGGACGCAATACCACTCCAATGCAACGTGTGACCAACAAGTGAAGGGCTTGCTCAGGAGAAGGGGTGAAGAAAATGTGCGTACGAAAAAGTAGAAAAGGGAAGGATTCCCGCCATAATGGAAAGAGCCGAATAGAAAGAGTTGAGGTATGTATAAAATGCGAGGGACATGCAGGACACAAGGAGGAGACAGAGGGAGAATGGGAGTGCTTCAAACGAAAGAGAAGACTGGAGAGAAGGAAAAAAAAAGGAAAATAGACAGGGCGGGATACCCTTAGGGTGAGAAGGAATTATCCCCTTCCCTCGACGCCTCACGGATCATCGTCGATCCGCCCGAACACATCATGGGCACATAACTCGCCGTGACCGCGCGCGGTCCCAACCCCGGCTGACGATTGCTGAAACGAGCTGGGGGCCCAGCAGTAGGGCCCAGCATGACGTTCGTCCGATTCGCCAGCGGCATCGTACTTGTGCTCGTGCCCGTCTTCGCTGAACAGGAGGAAGCCGTGCTTCCTAGAACTGCCATCGAGCTTCCTGCAGCCCGAGTAAGCGGAGGTCGACTTGGCGTATTCTCCGAGCCATTCGACATCATTCCACCTCCACCACTGGAACCCGAGCCTCCGTGCTCCCCAGCACCACCACCCATCCCGTTCGTCGCGCTGGTCAACATCATCTGCGCAGCCGACTCGCTCTTAGTCCGTTGCAGCCGCCTAGGAACAGGCATGCTCTTGTGCCGCATAAACTGTTTCTGGAAAGTCTTCGTCTCCGCCTTCCACTGCTCTTCAAAGCTGGGCTCCAACTCGCGGATGTACTGCCGAGGCTGACACATCGCCGGGTAGAACTTGTAGAAGCCTGCGTAGCCGCCCGAGAGGATGTAGAGCTCTGGATAGTGGCAACGGGGCCAATCTTGAGCGAGAGACCGGTCCAAATCCCGCAGAGCCGAGGCCATCTTGGGAGCTCGCTTCTGCGAAAACTCGCAGTGGAAGATGAGCACATGCTTATGAGCTCGGTTCCGACCTGTCGTCGTGCGGGGTGGCAGCTTGTCCGAGTTGGCGTTCAAACCGGATCGAGGTGTAAGGAGGTAATCCTTGATCTCGTCCAGGGTGCGCAAGTTCACAGCACCGGGTATGTGTCCACCTCGGTATTCGTACGAGTAGCGACAGTCAATGATCGTGTATCCGCTCACAACTTCGTCAAAGCCGCCATTCAGCAGCTGGATCATCGTCTCGGGCTTTAATCGCATCAGGCGGTCGTCTCCACCTGTCTCGGCCGGCAAGATGTACCGCTCGACCGCATCGCCAATACCAGGAGAAGTCAAGTCGGACGCAGCGGAGCTCGGCGCAGGGCTCTGCAGATTTTGCAGCTGGGTATGCCGTTGTCCCACATGATGATGAGCCGAGGTGGGATACTGGAGCTGGCCACTGCTGCTACTCCCCACATGCATCGACACATCCCCTTCGTCGTCCTCATCCATCATAGACCGTCGCATCGGCGCAGCATCAACACAGATATCATCCGTGGTGTCCAGCATGGAACAGCTCCGCTCCCGATTGTGTCGTCGAGCATTCACAGATGGTGAGCTATCGTCTTTACTCCGCTGACGAAGCAAGACGGGTCGTCTGGCCGCCAGGGGACTCGGGCCGAAGCTGTCCGACGCTGAGGTAGAGAGGTCCGCAGCAGAAATGTCCGCCCCCATCGAGCCTGAGCTCCTCATCTTCGGCGGCGCAACAGGGGAGCCAGTAGACTGAATCCGGCGCGGAGCCAGCATCCCGTTCCCGTACTCGTTCCAAGGCTTCAGCCCCGTATTAAGCGAAGTCGAACTTGACGAAGACGTAGGAAGAGCAGCAAAGAGACTAGGCCGCTTGCCGATCATGCTCGATCGTCGAGGCATGGACGTTTCTGCCCCTTGCTGCTGCTGGATGGAAGGAATGACAGATACCGAGTGCGACTTCTCCACCAACCGGGGCCGCGCGGAAAGAATCGACGAAGAACGAGGAGGGGTGTTCCCACTCGACACAGCGCTGACGGTCACGACGGGACCGGAGGATGACATCCCCAATGCGTAAGTATGCCGGCCCTGCAGAGGTGAAGACATAGGTGGCGAAGAAGACCGCTCCGATTCCGTCATTGATCGATCCGCAAAGGCGGCCGTAAGGGAAGGCATTCTTCGGTCAGCAGCCGTTGTCCGCTTTCCGAGCTGTTGCTGAAGACGGGCGGGCGGGGGCGGACCATCGAGCACGGACCCTCCTGAGATATCAGCAAGGTGTTCACCTCGCCGATCAGCAAGTGACAACCCCCCAACACTGTCATTCGGACCCCTCCCACTCGTACTGGCGCTCAAACTGCCACTCGCGCTCGCGCTCCTTGTTCTTGACCCAGCCGCACCAAAATCGAAAGAGTTTTCAGGACTGTGAGGATTGTTGAAGAAATCACTCATGTCGCCCACCCCTACGATCCCATCCACAATCTCCTCAACCTCTTCCGCACCATCCTCATCTCCAGCTCCCATCATCCTCATGCTCGTGTCGGGAGAAACAAGCGTGGAGCTCGTCGTCGTCGGGATGGGACCGGAACTTGACTTTGGTATCCGCCCACCCGAAGCAGTAGGCAACTCATGCGCAGCAATCACGTTCTCTGGGAAAGTCGTCGAGAAAGGTCCCGCAGATTGGAGAGGAGAAGGGATGGGTCGACTTGCTCTGCTCCCTCCGCCAAAGACAGAGCCTGCTACCAAGGAAGGTGCGCCGGTGTGGGTACCGCCAACAGCGAGCGAGAGCGAGCGTTTTCCCAATCCTCGAATAGGACGTGCCAGGCCGGAGGAAAGCGAAGCGTTGCCGTTGCCCATGCTGAGACTGGCACTCGTGTTGCCAGTCGTCAGCGGGCCAGCAGAAAGCTTGCCGGCCCTCGAGGGAAGTGATACAAAATGAACCGCAGGCGCACGGGAGGCCGCATGCAGCTCAGCGAGGGCGGAAGCTGCGGAGACCGTGGCGCTTTTCTGAAGGGGAGGTCGTTGACTAAATAAAGCACCAGGACCACAAAGGGAAGCAAATAAGGAGTGAGCAACTGCATCCCGAACAAGGAGAAGGACCTCTTGCGTAAAAAAGGGAAGGAAAAAAAACAAGTGAAAAACTCACCTTAACATCCCAGCAGGTCGAACACTAGCACCACTCCCACTCCTCAAAGCAACAATAGAAGGCCGCTTCTTCATCGGAGGCTCCTTCGTCGGACTCCACCCATACTCATCCCCACCACCCAATCCACCACCGGGCGAAAACGATTGATCATCCCTAGCGGCCCGTCCGCGGATCTTCGCCGTGGTGCCCATCGCGGGTTGTGGTGGCGGGGGAGCGTACATATGAGGTTCGAAAGCAGAGGCCGCGCGCGGTCGACCTGTCGTCCCCATGTGGGCCAAGACGGGGCCGGGACTTTCCGATCCAGGTACACGAAGGGAGGAATGTCCGAACAAGCCGTTACCCGCAGACCTAGGGTTCATCGTGATCCCCAAGCCAGAGTTCATCGCCGCACTACTGGACGAAGGACCGAAGAACGAGTGATTGGCATTATTACCGCCTTTGAGCTGTTGAAGAGCGCCGATGAGCACCTTGGGCGTTTGATTGCCTGCTTCGCCATCGCACATGGCAGAATCATTCAGCGAGAGCTCCGTACCCAACATTCTTCCCAGTGGCGAGAGAACAGCAGCAGCTCCGCCGGACCCATACTCCCCACCGGACTTGGCCGACCCGGCCGAAGCTGACGACGACGTCGAAGAAGAAGTCGCAGTCGTAACGGCCGTGGCGGAGGATCCAAGCGAAGGCGTCCGGTTCCCAGTCGAAGTTGCACTGCTGCTGCTGAAGCGGTCTTGAATGGAAGCTGCGATGCCGAAAAACCCAGGACCGGACGAACCGGGCAAAGATGAGAAATTGTCCGGAGTAGGCAAAGCACTAGGGATCGGACTCCGATCGTCATCGTCCTCCTCGTCATCATCATCATCTTCATCTTCATCGTAGTAGCTCTCGGGCGCACCATGCCTGTGCGTGCCCCATAGATTCGCTCCATGTCCATGTCCATGTTCACGACGGTGCGGATCGAGTTGGCTGTTGGAGCGGGATCGGGATCCTTTGGGTGAAGGTGCGGAGGGTGAGCCGATGTATGAGCTTGAGCGGGCTCGGGAATTGCTGCGGGGTTTCGGTTGCAGGCGGGTGGAGATGATCGTCTTCGGCGCTGAAGTAGAGGTCGAAGTCGAGATGACTTGGCCCTTGCTGTTCAACGAAGGGAAGGCAGGACTGTACATCAGCTGCGGGGTTGGGCCATTGCTGTGTGTCTGAGCGCCGAGTACAGGCGAGTCTTGCCACTCGGCTGGTACTGCTGCTGCTGCTACTGTTGATGCTACGGCCTGAGAGCGATGAGGTTTGCGATGAATTGGCGAGGAGTGAACAGGCGAAGACATCGACATCGAGCTATCCGTCCGAGAGTCTCTCCGAGAATTATTGGGCGGACTGAAGCGGGAGGTCATCCCCTTCGCAGCAAGATTGGGAGATTGCCGGTTGAGCTGGGTTCCTAAGGCAGCACCAA
The DNA here is from genome assembly GCA_009428295.1 of Tilletia walkeri. Taxonomy (NCBI): domain Eukaryota; kingdom Fungi; phylum Basidiomycota; class Exobasidiomycetes; order Tilletiales; family Tilletiaceae; genus Tilletia; species Tilletia walkeri. The sequence goes on from RDSH01000183.1 coordinate 21,519, forward strand.
GGGATAGCGGCCGCGTTGGTGATGTGTTCGATGGGACAGCATGGCGAGCGGGAGCTCCTGTTGAGCTATGAAGAACTTGGCGGGAGGATTTGTGTTGGAGAGGGAAGTAATGATGATGTTGTTGATGTTGATGAGCGATGTCGAAGAAGCCCTCTTGAGTCCGGGCTCCACCCTCATGGCCATGCCCGCTGCTGCTGCTGAGAGCACTAGAGGCAGATGCTGTTCGGGGGAAGGAGGAACGAGCTGCCAGATGCTCTAGGGAATCGGAAAGAGACATGCTGCTCTCGAAGGACTTGTCGAAGTCTAAGGGAAGAGTGTTGTCGTTGTTGCTGTTGTGGTTGTCCGAAGAGGAGGAGGGGACGGGACCGTTGGTAGCAGCTGTATATGAGTTGTTGGTCTGGCTGCCGCCTGCATTACGGCGTGCGGCGGAGAGCATGGTTGGAGTGCTGCCTGACAAAGGGTGAGGGTGGGGTTGGGAGTGACGGTGATGGGAGGAAGGTGGGCTGATGATTTGGGTTGAGGAAACGAGCATCTGCTCCCTTCTAAATACGGGCGAGGGGTTGGGGTTGTGGGACAATTGGCCGGAGGGAGGGACGGGGCGTTGAAAGTGAGGAACGCCAATCGCCTTGCTGGGGATGAGAGAGCCGGACAATGGATTCCACGGTCGATCAGCTGTTGTAGACAAGGAAGCGTAGCCTTGTTCTGTGTTGGAAGAAGAAGAAGAAGAAGAAGAAGGACAACCAATGGGGAGGAAGGTTTCAGTATGTGCAATCCTTCGGGCTTCAAGCTTCAGCCCGTACGTGGGGGAAGAAGGAGGACAATGGGAAGAGACAAGGGTATATCTCACCAAGCTTTTGAAGAGGTCCCTTTGTCTGTGGGATGTGAGTTTCTCTTGTTGTGGGAAAGGGCTAAGCTTTGCAGATTGGCCTCTCTGAAGGGAGAAAGAAGAGAGGCAAAGAGAAAGAAGGAAGAAGACGAAGGGGTTGGAAACGGCGGAGGACGATCGCCTCTTTTCGAGGTTTGATGAGAAAATGTTGTGAGATGAGATGCGGAAGAAGAAGCGCGTGTAGAGTGAGGTGTTGATCTTTTTGGCGCGTTCCTGTGTTGTTCCTTCCTGGAGAGAGAGAAGAGATGGGGAAAGGAACAAGGATGAGCGATGAGGATGATGGGTAGATGGTGGACGAGAGCAACAGTCAGAGAGAGAGAGAGAGAGAGAGAGAGAGAGAGAGAGAGAGAAGTGAGTCGCCTGATTGTCGTGGGAGGATGGGAGAGTGCGTCCGTTAGGTTTCCTTGAATATTTGGCGGTGACCTACACTACTCTTTATTATTCGAGCGAGTATCTAACACAGACAGAACAAGGGATGCCCACCACCACCACTTAACTAACTAACTGCCCTACTGTTGCCTGCCTGCCTGCTGCCTTTGCGCCGGTCGTTAGTGGTTGTACCTTGTCGCACCACACACACACACACATCTACATAAGCATGCTGCTGGTCCCGTCCTCCCTCGCCTACCGCCTCCTGCAATCGCTCTTCCTACAGTCGATGCACGCAGCAGAAGCATGCTTCTTGTAAATGGCCACTTTCCACTTGTGCGGGACCCGGAAAAGGAAAACATTAACTACACTTAGCTCACTTGCGCCTTCGCTCTAATCTTCCCGTGCGTGTTGTGGTGTTGTTCTCATGCGTGGGGCGTGCACGTCCACAATCTTCTGCACCGCCTGCTTCTCTGCGACAGCATTTGCAGGCGTCGGCCTCAAAGCAAGATTATGCTATGTATTACATACTTGTCAAAAGCACAATTTCCAAGACCATTATTATTCGTCCTGCTGTTCGTATGCATGGACCGATCGTTACTTGGATATCTTCCCTCGTCATCGGCCATCCTCGGTGCGTCGGTCTATGTGACTTATACGTGGCGATCAGCATCGGCGTGGTCTCCATGCGGAGCAGCGCCTGTGCCTGACGGCGATCATTCGATGTGATGCTTTTGGACTCTGTAATGATTGTGATGTTGGAATCTATGACGACCGACGGATAGTGTTGGGCTTCGAAAATCTCGATGGGAGTGGCAAGCCGAGTTAAGTCGCGCGGCGTGTTGGACTTTTGGACTCCGGATCGGTGGATGCGGGTGCGTGCTGTCGTTACGTTGTTGTGTTCGTTTGTGGGCGGTGTTGTTCTCCAATCTCTCTTCCCTGGCTCGTAAATGAATCTAATTTAACGGACAAATACCGAAGAAATAAAGAGCGTGAAGCAAACCCGCGACGTCGTGCCGTCCTCCGTCGGCCGCGACCAGGATAAACATCGAACGCCCCATCGCAGATTGTAATCCACCTAGCACAATGGACCCCCACAACATTACAATAGATTACAAAGTGTTGGTCTCCCGCCTCTTGTGTTGAACAAAAATCGCCGTCGCGGTGCTCGAATTCCCTTCTTCCTGCTGTCTACTGCTGCCCACAGCTGTGAGCTGGGCCCTCGACGAGGTAGCAACGTCGAGAGTCGAGACTTGAATAAGAATCAGAGACAAAGCAGACGATTCTTACATGCTGCTGCTGCCCGCTGCCCGCCGTCGCCGCATACGGTCTGTCCCCGATGTTTGCACCAAGCGGCGAACTGGGTATACATACATACTGGATGCTGGATGTCCGATGTCCCAAGCCCCGACCAGTCTGCTTTCGTTCGAACCTCGAGCCGTGACGCATGACGATTTGACGGAAGCTCTGGAGCATGGAAACTTCACAGTCCACCACCTCTCCGAGCTCAGCAGTCCCACTTTCACGCACGTTACTCGAGTTTGCGGTTTCCGTGACACAAAATCAATGTATATGTATACATGACACATATAGATGTTGAGCGTTAAGCTCACCCAGAAATCCAGATTCCAGACCTCGAACACCTCGAGCTGCCAGCAAACGCAGGTCCATGCTGAGAGCAGCATATATATTATGATACATGGGCGGTCCCCCAGCATGCGAGACCCGGCGACTTATGAGCTCTACATGTGTTATGTAGATGGTCTAGGTCGTCGCTTAACAACTTTTCTCCCTCTCTGTAGTCTTCTCTCTATCTGTGCTCTCATCCTGAGGCTGTCGAGGGCAGGTTCCGGTACAGCACACGCGTTGGTACTAGCTCAACTACGGCCTCTCGAGGAGAGCGGTAACTTACACACATACGGCATCTTTCGACCTCTTCGCTCCCTCGGACCTAGCACCTATCTCAGCTTGTACCTCAGTTACAGAGTGAAGCTTTTGTTCACGCGACACCATACATCAAGGCCGTCGGCCGTCAGGCGGTGAATGCTGTATAGCCAGTAGGAAGCTGCGAAATAAAGGAGTCTGCGGGCCACCCACAACGCGCAACGACTGTCGCTAAGTATGTCACTTGCCGTTCTTCCCAGCACACATAGCATGTAGAGCAATAATACGAGTCAATTGAGTCATGACTCAATGAAGGGCAGCGGGGCAGAGTCACAAGAATGGCAGGCAGGCAAACAAGTAGGCCAGCAGCATAAGCCAACCCGAGCTCGTTCCACTGATAGGACTGTATTTCCGCGAGTGCATCCTGCATCCTGCTGTGTAAAGAACAATAACGACCCAGCAGGGCAAGGTCAGAAATTCAGAATGAATGAGGCGGGCGATAGATGCTGCCAAGTACATATGTATGCACTGTAGTGTGGCCAAAGCAGGTGCCGTTCTTGTTTCCTTCCACCGACAAGCTCCGGTCTTGTTGAACGCTGCTTACGGGGGTACGTCTCCTTCTCTCACAGCATCTCACAACGAGACCAGATCCCGCCTCTGGTTGACGGATACGGGATACATATATACATCAGACATCAGACCGGAAGCATCAGCGCATCAGTAAAATCAGGCACGCCGATCAACAAACCTGGCGCCGCGTGTGAGCCCGCCTGCCGCCTGCCCGCCATGCTGCGGTGCTTCGGTCAGAGTGATGTGCAGATTCTTTACGCCTGTCCGTGCGCGGAGGCCAATAAACAAAGGTGGGGATCGACATTCGACACCAAACAAGACCATTCAAAAAGGGCAGCTGCTTGCCTGGCTGGTGATGATCGACATGTAAACCTTCTTGCTTCCTAGCCATGACTACTACTCCCAAAGCCCAAAGCCTAATATCTAATCCCTTGTCCTTTCTGAAGAATACCGACGAAGCCGAGCGCGGCGACGACCGACGTGGAAGCTGGGACGGAAGCAGGAAGAAAGGGTCCTCGAAGATAGAGTCCGACGCAGGCGGCAGGGTCTTGCATCGCCGCCTGTGCGGATAGGGTTTGCGAATGATACTTTCAATGCTCTGACGCTGCGTTGGAATGGTGAAGGAACGAAAGAAGCCAGGGCCTCTCGCTCGCTCGCTCGCTCGCTCCGCACGCCGCACGCTGAGAACTATGTACTGAGATTCACGATCCGAAGCAAATGCGAAATGTGAGTGGAGCATTTATCGGTCATCGTGCACATCGCCGCGAGCAAGGCAGCGAGGACGAACAGCATCGTCGTTCTGACCGTCGAAAGGAACGACGTCATCTTTCCTGAGGCCTTTGCTCGATGCCTGCGTCCTGCGAAGCACAGGATTCCTCCATCACACGATCAATTATGTATCAATTGTCCCCGGCGCTGGCTCGGCAGTCGGCGCCCAAACGCCCAGCATCGTCGTCGAACGTGTTACCATTATATGGCGGGCTATCTGTCCAACAGGCCGCCCTTTATTAAGGTGACGAGAATAAGATTACATCTCGTCTGTGTACATACATAGCACACTTAGCGCCAAGATGAATCTGGGAGGCAGCTCGTCTCCAAGTTAAATGAGCAATCACCTTTTGTCCCAGAATGCAAGGAGTTGTGAGAATGTGAAATACATATAGCCAAGGAAGAGGGCGGGGCATGTTGGGAGGGGCTGGAAGTTTGGGCGGCGCGCGGCAGCAGGATCAAGGTCAGCATGTCGGACGAGCCCGCCGCCTGTGAGTGTGGATGATCTGCCATCCGGAGAGCAAAAGGACGCTTGAAAGCCCTGCTCTTCTCGTTTCGCCTCACTCATTCTCACATCCGATGGAGGTGATGCTGTCGTCGGCGTTCGGGAAGAAGTTCAACGTCAACTTCAAAGGGCTCGAAATGAAACTTCAAAGGAAGAAGGTTCCCGATCTGCAAATCAATGTGGTTTCAAAACACGAGGAACGCTCTAAAGCTTAAAACAAAGTGCATCTGACGCGAAGCGCGAGCTCTAAATCGATGGACGCGTTTTGATGTAGCTCACGTGAGATGGAATCCTTTCGTGCAGAGTGAGACACTGAGAGAACGCCGAAGCGCCGACTGAGGGGAAGTCATGACCCACGTGGGTGTCACTCGGTCGCCTTCAACGCCCGAACTGACCAGCCATTGGTCTGCATTTTCAATGGCAGAGCGGGACCTTCAGCATCTATTGACTTCTACGCGTCTCACAGCAGTTACTCGCCTTGCATCCACGTTGACTGCTGTGCGTTGCCTTTTGCAAATGTTCTGCCCAGCTTTTGACGCTGCTGCTCCCGGATTCTCCCTATTGATGATGTGAGACTCTGTGACCCTTATCTTGTCGCAGGTTTCCACGACCAGCTCAAGCAAGATCCCGCCTTGTACGAAAGGAGAAGCAAGGCCAAGGCGGTGCCGCTGAGTGGTGTCGAGTGCTGTGTAATGTGAGTGAGTAGTGAGCTGCGTGCTAGAAATGAAGGCAAGGGAGTGCATGGTCCCCCCCTCCTTGTTGCTTTCTAGGGATCTGAGCGTGGAATTGAGTGGAGTCTGGGCTGGTCAAGAAATAAGAGGTGGGGTCTGATGTTGGTCTCTAATAGGACGATGCTGAGAGGAGGTTGGGTTTGGCACTCACTTGCTAAAATCGAATTCCTTACCTTCACCTTCTGAACACCAACCTCACCTCCCCCCGCATCACTCCCTTCCTCTCTCTCCCTCTCCCCTCTCTTGCAAACCCCCCACCTTCATTTTCTCATCAGCGGTGTGCGCATCGTCTCCTTCCACCTCGGCACCAACCGAGCACCAAAGCCCAGCAACCATCAGTCCTCCTTTCTGATCAGCAACCAAGCTGCAGCTCATCTTTCCTGACTCTCTGTTGCGTGCCCCTTTTTCGAAAGAAACCTCGTTCTTATCACCCAGCCCAAGAACACAACCCGCGGTCAACAGCGTCATTGCCTCAACAAGTCCCGCCTCATCTCATTCAACATCCTCAACAGGCACACAGCGCTGGCCTGTCCTTCTGCTCTCTAGACTGAGCCTGGCCACACCCACCACCACCATCACCCTTCGTACCACCCCACATCCTTGACCACCCAGAGATGTCATCCTCCAGCTCCAACATTGTCGGAGTGCACTACCGCGTCGGTCGCAAGATCGGTGAAGGGTCATTTGGTGTGATCTTTGAAGGTGAGTATCTCTCCAAATTGTACCACTCCAAAGCAGCCTTCGCTCATCTTCTGACTTACCCTTCTTCTTCCGACTCTCCAGGCACCAACCTCCTGAACTCATCCCAGGTCGCCATCAAGTTCGAACCACGCAAGACAGACGCACCGCAACTCCGAGACGAGTTCAGAGCTTACAAGCTGCTTGGCGGATCGGTCGGAATCCCACAGGCATACTACTTTGGCCACGAGAACTTGCACAGTATCTTGGTCATTGACCTCTTGGGACCTTCTTTGGAAGATCTCTTCGACATGTGCGGACGCAAGTTCAGCATCAAGACTGTAGTCATGTGTGCAAAGCAAATGGTATGTCTGTTTTTTCTCCTGAGCATGCTGCGACCACCTGCGCAGTCACCTCTCCGTGCGATCCCCAAGTACGACATGCAACTCACCCAAGCAAATCTCTCTTCCTTCTCGCAGATCACACGCGTCCAGACTATCCACGAGAAGAGTCTCATCTACAGAGACATCAAGCCAGACAACTTCCTCATCGGCCGACCCAACACCACCACCGCCAACCTCATCCACATTGTCGACTTCGGCATGGCAAAGCAGTACCGAGACCCCAAGTCCAAGCAACACATTCCTTACCGCGAGCGAAAGTCTCTCTCCGGCACAGCCCGCTACATGTCCATCAACACCCATCTCGGTCGCGAGCAATCCCGACGAGACGACCTCGAGTCTCTCGGACATGTCTTCATGTACTTCCTTCGCGGAGGTCTACCATGGCAAGGCCTCAAGGCAGCCACCAACAAGCAAAAATACGAGAAGATTGGAGAGAAGAAGCAGAGCACACCCATCAAGGAACTCTGCGAGGGCTTCCCCGAAGAGTTTGGCATCTACCTCAACTACGTCCGCAAGCTTGGCTTCGAGGAGACACCGGACTATGACTTCCTGCGTGAATTGTTCACCAAGGTGCTCAAGAACTCGGGCGAGCAAGAGGACGGTGTCTTTGACTGGGACTTGCTCAACGGTGGGCGAGGGTGGGATTACCGTGACCGGGATCGCGAGAGGGAGCGTCACCGTGAGCGAGGGGACAGGGATCGCACTGCCAACGGAGGGGGCCGTAACAACTACGCCTCTCAGAATGCTAATGCCGGCGCAGGAGCCGGTGGGGCAGGTGCGGCTGCCGCAGCAGCGCAAGCAGCCCAACTGCAACGGAACGGCTCGAAGCAGGCGCGCAAGAATGCTCTTCCTGCTGCGACGAATGCCTCTGTTGTGCCTCAGAACGACGGACGGGGTGGAATCCCTGCTACGGGAAACACGATGACCGGCGCGAGTGGGTACGGCGGTACTGGAGTTGGGCACAATGGAAGTTACGGGAATCTGGCGGGTGTGAGCGGCGCTGCGGCGGGAGCTTCGAACGTTGCTGTTCGAGATGCGGGGATGTCTCATGCGGGTCCTTCGGCTCAGCATCTTGATGCTTCTGGTGGGGATGGTCGGAATCGGGCTTCGGGTGCTGGGTATGCGGCCGGTGGGCCGGATGGCTTGGGGTTAGAGGCCGGTGTGAGGACGCAGGGGCAGAATGGACAGGCGAGGGGGGAAGGAAAGAGAAGCTTTGGAGAGAAGCTTGTTCGGGTGCTTACTTGTCGGTGTGGTTGAAAACAGATCTTCCTCACTCTCGGAACCGCCGCCTTTCATGGCCTTTCTCTTTCTTCTTCTTCTTCTTCTTCTTTCCATCGACTCGGCCTCGACTCCTCCCAAATCCCAAGTTTACTTCATTCTTCCTTTTTTCCCTCTTCTTTCGATTCTTCTCTTTCGTCACCAGCAAGGTCCTTACTGCGACTCCGTTTATCCTCGCCTTCCCAACTCGAGATTATTCTACACTCACAAACATGGACAATGAACGCCAATCCCATTCCCCTTCCCTTTTCTCTTTCCTCTCTCTCACACACACACTCTCTCGTTCTCCCCTCCGTCCCCGCCCCACAGCCACCTCCCTCTCGTCCTTGAGCGACTGCGATCGACCTTTCGAAGGGATTTTACTGCGCGGCACCTCGATGAAACAGGCTCTGCCCAGAGCCAGCGGGCCGGGCCTGGCGACGTCTGTCATTGAATGCACTCGAGCTGCGGTTGGAAGCGGGAGCAGCGCCCTCCGAAATGCCCTCCCTTACGCGATCGAGCGGCGAAGGTCTCTGGTTCTCCTTTCTACCCTTCCGGGCTCGATAGTAGTCGGCACGCGGAGCCCTCGTTCCCTCCTGTTGGTCGACTGCAGGCCTGAGGCCGCCTAAGCCTTCCCTTCCCTTGTTCCCACGCTCCCGATACATCCAAAATTTTAAAATATACAGCACATTCATACCTCCCGGTCCGGCCCCCTCCCCACCGACATTTCTAACTCTCGCAGGATTCATCTGCTCCCACGGCTGGCTATGCACCGGAAACCCCTCGCCACCTTCGTTTTGCCGTGGACCCACCGGGCTTTCGCTCGATTTCCTTCGAAGGCCAGCTCCTCCTCCTCCTCCTCCTCCTCTGAAGATTCTTACAAACCGGCCGGCATTACTTCCACACCAACAGGTCTCTTCCGCCGAGCCTTTCGCCTTTCTGTTTCTTCTTCAAGCCGTGGGGACGCCCAAAATCGCTCGGTCTCTTTCTTCCTCTTCGATTCCGCCCAACGAATGCCCTCCCTTGCGCGCGGGCATGGATCCATACCAAACATTTCCGGGGTTTGTTCTTTCTCTCTGGCAGCAAGCTTCGAAATCTGCATGTCAGCTTGTTTCTGATGAGGCGTTCCAGCAAGTTACGTTCCTCCCCCCCCCCCCCCCCCCTCTCTTCTCTAGGTTCTTGTTTTCTCGCTTCCTTTTATTCCCACATTTCATGTTCTCCCGTTCTTCTGGCTTCCAACCTCATCCTAAAGTCAACAACCACATTCAGTCTCGTCCTTGGTACAGCCACAGGCAGAAGGGAAGGGAGCATAGGTGGGTGGGTGCCTTTCCAACCAACGATGGGTACCGACGAAGGTCTGGAGCAGTTCTTCCGCAAGGAAATGCAATATATCATTTAAGTGACCTCCAACATCCATCAAGGTCCGATGGTCTAGTTGGTTATGACACATGCTTAACATACGAGCTTCGGCTCGATTTAAGCGCATGAGGTCTGCGGTTCGATCCCGTGTCGGATCATTTTTTTTCCTTTTTTTTTCCTACCACGTACCACATTCATATGAACCTAGCATCTCCAAACGCACAGGTCTTCTCTCCGTTCATATCGAGCGGACGAGCGGTAGAGCTCCTTTTACCGGGCAACGTGTTCGACGGCCGACTGTTCGGGGGATGCAAGACGGTGCCCACATGTCCACCCACCTTTCGGCCTTCCAGGACAGCAGCTAACGGCCAAAATGGCCATGGCACATTCAACAGCGATCAAACTGCCCGCATTCGACGTCGAAGAAGTTCTCTCGCCGCAAGTGCTATACTATTCCCAAAAACTCGGCGCCCAGCGGTCACCAGACGAAGCGTCCCTTCCACTTGCAAGGCGAAGAGAGTCAAGATCGCCCCGGCATAAGGCATGATGGTGACGGGACTGTTTCGTGAGTGACTGTGTACATTCAGAAGGTAAGGACTCACTGTAGACAATCGGCTGAATTCATACTCTTTCTCCCTCTCCCAGATTCGTGGTCTTCTCGGTCCCTGTCGGCTGTCGTTCGCAGCTCATAGTTGGCTGGCGGGCTGGTATCGATCACATAGGGAATCGTCCAATTATGTGGAATATCGCTTCAATGCTTTCACGCCTATCCGCGATGATCGATGAGGTCTGTATGGCCATTGCAAGCTCCTGCCTCCTCTCGAACGCGGACTCGACTCGAAGACGCGTTCGTGCAATCGGGCGTGGAGAATGTGTAGATCCTATGTGAGTAGATACTCAGTGGCAATGTTCAGCTCGTTGGTCTCATTCTGCCTACCCTAGCGAAGAAGTAGACTTCAACCATCCTAATCACGATGCATCTCACCGATACAACAGGTTGATGGTGAAGAATAAGCTCACGGACGCCTGACGCCTAGGAGACGGCATGTTCATGGCGGCCGCAATGGAATCGTTTCGTCCCCCTACATAGCTCGAACGTCAAGCTCATGATAAATGCGAAATGAGTGCGCACGGAGACACTGTGCTCACTTCGGACTGTCAGATAGAACGGCGTGCGCTGCTATGTAATGGACCACGAACAAGATGTGGATTGATGAACGGCGGAGGGAGGGAAGTAAGGTGTGAAGCGATTGCGCTAAAGACAACGTGGGAGGGTCCGAAAGAGCATTGGGCATCCCTGTCCCTGCAGTGACAATCGGGGATGGTTGGCGGTGAAGTACGAGAGGTCGGAACGTGAGAGCGACATGAGCCGAAGCGAGGTCGAACAAGAATGATTCGGCTCATGAGGCGGTGATGATGTCGATTGGCGGCGTTGTCGAAGACAAGGCAGGCTGCCGAGCGATGAGGAAGACCTCAAGCTGGACGCCTGATGACCGGCTGCTAGCATGGACTGCCTCTTCAGCAGCCATTGTCATGGCAAGTGGTGCACTGCTGAGCATACCAGCACGGCTTCTCGTTGCCGCCCTCGCAGAGTGAGAGGCAGTTCTTCACGTTCTTGTACTGGCCGCAGCCGGTGCAGTCTTTAGCCTGCGAGGAAGAGAAGGGAGAGACACGGATTCAGACTGCACTGCCAAGTTGCACTTCGACGATAGGCATGGACTTTCCTGCGTAGCGCCGACCAGGGCCAACATAGCGAAGACGAAGACGGCGATGGAGGTGGAAAACTTCATGATGGCTTCGTAGTTTGAAGAGGAGGGGTGAGGCTTGAGGATGATGTGAAAGTATTGATGGGTGTTGTGAAAGTATGGATGAGTGGTGAAGAGAAACTGGTGCAGAGGGAGAAGAACCAGCCTTCTTATACCTTTCAGGGTGCTGACCTCCTTGGCCGTCCCCAGTAGTCGCCCGGCGCAGCTTTCAGCTGGAAAGCGCGGGTCAGGCGACCCTCTCGTGTTGAAGTCGCCGATGACTGATTCGTGATGAAGATATCCGTTGTCAGCTCCATGCGGTGGTGCACTGCCGTGAAGCTTCGACGGCCTGCTGCAAATTGTGCAGGATGTTGAGGGCGGCTGCCCGTCCCCGCTCTCCGCCTTGATACTCATTCATCTCATGTATCTAGTCGACTGGAAGGATGAGGGGCCCCATGGGGCATGGCTCATACCAATGCGTGCTGTGACATGGAGGCGGGATTTGCCTGTAGCGGTATTCTGCCGAACAAGACTCAGTACTCAGTCTTCATGGCATGCGTGGGGTACACCTTAGGCGATGTGCCCCAACATCAGGTCAGAGCTGAGCGCTGAGCGGTATGAAACGGCTTCTGGATGTCATTCCTTGCGGCTGCGGGGCGTGGGGGAACGAGACATTATCTGTGGCCACATCGGGCTCCAGGGCGTTGCAGCGATCGATCTGCCAGCCGATTGGTACGGAGAGTTTGCGCAGTGATGGAGCTTGTTGGCTTTCTCCTTCGGTACATGTCTGTGTCCGTTGCACAGCCCTTCACTACTTCCTATCGCCTGGTGGGTTGAGACTTCTTTCCTGTACCGCGTTGAACGGTCTCGTTTTCATCCCGGAGACAGGTATCAATGTGCAGAGGGAGGAGGTGCATCGATACGTTGTATCCCTAGCGAGCGTCTGTTTTGTTTGTTTGTTGCGCTGTTTCATATCGTGTTACGTAATCAGAACATTCACTCATTTACCAAGACCTGCGCATGTTGAGACGAGCACATTCACCGTTCACACAGTGCCCTGTGTGCTATGCCACTACGTATTTCAGGCTTTCCATGACTGCCTGCTGCTTTCCAAACTTGCCGCACGCGTTCAGAGCGCCTTTTCGCAGCGTTTTTGGGTGGGCAACGTACAGGGGTGGCGAGCAAGAACTACGTGAATCTGGTGCCATGGATGATGGAGAGGATGTACGTCCGCTGCTGTTGCTATACCGTTATCGCCATGCACTGCAACAACGAGGTCAGAAATCGACATAGGAGTGATCCAGAAGCCTACGGAAGCCTGATGCATATCCACTTAGCGCCAGCCGCCGGTCGACAGACTGCTGGGCAAGTCCTTCGCTCCACCCGCACCACAATTGTTTACAGCGTTCCCATCAGCCGTCAGCGTCAACACCATCTCAGTAGTCTTTCCCGGAGCACCAGGGAAGAGGTCGTCCCACGAGATACGGCAGCGGGACGAGTGGGGCTTGCCGTTGAGGGTGATCGCCTTAACGTAGGCATTGATGCCTTTCGGAATAGTCTCTGCGATCGAGCGAGCGTCAAAACCATCCACGACTATGTGAACGTTGCCGAGCACGGGGTTCTTGATCGTGTATTCGGGAATGAAAGGCGAGACTAGCCAGAGATATTGAAAGAAATGACTCAGTCAAACCATATGATGGACGGCTCGTTCCCGCCAGGTAGAACTTACGGATGAGAAGTTCCTTTGTGGAAGGAATGGGGAAGAACCCAAGAAGCCAGAAAGCTACAAGAGCTGCCATCGCTGCCCCGTCGTCGTTCCCAGGTAAAATGCTGGAGTTGAAGTTGTTGTAGACCACTTTGCGAACCCTGCGGACTGAGTTAGAAGGCCGGCCTGCATAATGGTACATCGTGGGCGCGACGAAACTAGGCTCGTTTCCCACATTGTACATTGAACCTCCGGGACCTTCGAAGAAATCGTCCAGACGCCTGATGAACTCGCTCGAGGAAGAGGATGTGAGGTTGACGATACCTGCGCCATCGTGCGGTGCCCAGAAAGCGTACTGAACATGGTAGAAATGCAGGAATGAAGCTCTTAAATGTTCTGTCCACTTTACCTAGAGATGGCTACGGAGCGAAGAGACAACATCAGTCGGACCTACCTCGGCAGGGGAGCTTTCATACTAGAAGGGCGGGAATGAAGGTAGTAAGTGCTCTGTCTACTACCTGCCCTAGAGATGACCACGGAGCGGATGCGCCAAAACAGCGGAACTTACTGTGCCAAAGATGTTCTGAGGAAGATGAAGGACGGCATCAGCATCCAATCCGTATTTTATTTTTCTTCCATGTGAGGGCTTACCTCCTGTTGTAGCGAGCAAGAGTGTCCGCTCGCATTGTCTATCGGACTGCAGAACGTGGGATCTGTGTATACAAACGAGCCTGTGACAGAGCAGAAGGGGGCGCGAGAGGTCAGATGAATGCCGATATTCAATCACGGTCGTGCTTCACACTTACCATTGGTGCGACGCTTCTGCGGGTAGTTTTTGAAGCCTCGCGATTCCACGGTGGAGTCGAAGGTGTTCTTGTAGTTCTCTGATCTGTTGAGCATATTTTGATACAGTTGCTCGTCCCCGAGCTCTTTGGCAGCGAGGGCCACGCCGAAGTCGTTGAAAGCGTACTCCAGCGTCCTGAAAGGGTAGGTACACAATGCAGGAGCAGGGTCAGGAGGGAGGAAGAGATCAGATATGTCACCTATTCAACTTCGCGCAATGGTCTTCATGTACTCCTCACCTTGACGCTTCGCGAGTCTGTCGGCCAGTCGAAGTGCTGTCAAAGACCCCAAAGGGAATATATCCATACTTCTCATACACGCCAATTTGTCGACCGAAGCTGTTCCATTCGGGCGGTGTGACATACGACTCCTTCACCAGCTGGGCAAGGATCTGCTCTTTGGTAAAAGCAAGAGCAGAATGCCCGTATTTCACTATGTAATCGGCCACAATATTTAGACCGTCAGAGCCACCTTGTGTAAGACCTGATCGAAAGGGAAGAAGTACAGAAGAAGTCCTTTAGCTTGAAGCACAGGTTCTTTCCACTGCAATAATGTCATACCTGGAACCAAGTTGGCACGACACTCCGGAATAAAACCGGTTTGTGATGCACCGTCGATGTAATTGTCCACGATCTCACGAAAGTCGTCAGGCGAACTGAGGGAGAGGAACGGGAACTCCGTCCGGAATGTATCCCCTGAAAGTGCGGCGATACAAAGTCAGCAAGGTGCTAGCTGACCACAACAGCAGAGAAGTTAATATCTCACAGCTGCAGTAGAGTCCGTCGAAGAAAGAACTGCGAAATACGGACTCAAGAAGGCGTCAGATAAATCGTTTATCGCTACACGCCACCTTCAGATCCATAAGACTTACGTGTTGGTTGGGAAGGGAGCCTCGAGCGTCGCATTGTTCGGACTCAGGAATGTGCGATACATCGAGCTGTAGAACAGCCTCGCAACCTCATCCGTGGTGTTCGGCGAAAGCACAATCCGATTGAGCTTCTCGTTCCACTGCGAGCGCGAGGCAGCTACCACGGCATCGAAGTCCCAGTCGGGCCCGATCTCTTCTTCGGCGTTGGCACAGGCTTGTTGAGCGGACACGTAGGAGAGACCAAAGCGGACAGTCACTTGGACCGCATTAGAGCCTACTTTGGGGGCATCGGAGAAGGCGACGAGGCTGCCGCTCTGGATGGGATCCGAGCCGATGAAGTTCTGTTCAAGGCGCAAGTTGCATTCGTGAATACGTTGTAGGGGCAGGAGGGTTCGAAAGCGAAGCTCACCTGAGACAAGTTGGCATGCGTCTGACCGACGAGCTTCGTGTCCTGTCCGAACCGATCGCCAGCCCAAAGACCCGCCTTGGCAATCTTCTGCGACCCATGCAGAAGATCAACACACGCGAAACCTTCGTATCGGCTGGCCTTGTAATCCTGGGTCTTCGCTCCAAAGCTGCTGTACCACGATCCATTCATCGTGATTCGACCCTTATCATAGTCGAAGTCGATCTCGCCGCCCGCCCATGTGCTCGGATTATCCCGCGTCCAGTCGAAGACAAGGTGCGGAAGTGAATTGGAGGATTCAAGAAGTTCTTGGTCGAATGTGTAACGTTGGAGGCCTCCTCGGCGGGTCGTAGTCGCTTCCATCTTGATAGAGTTGTTGAGCGTTGAACTGAAGTATCCCGGGTACGCCACGTCTTTGCCATTGGCTCTAACGCGCTTGCGAGCCTCGACTGTAGTGGAACACTTGTCGAAGTTGCCATCGGAACAAACGATGGGCATCACTCCCCAATTGCCGAAGCTGCCATCGCCAGAACCAGTGCCAGAGTCGTGTAGGCTCCCCAGACTGCGGACGGGAGCGTTGACATCGTCATTATAGCCAGCGGGCGAGTACGTGTCCGTGAGATCGATACCTACGAGCAAATCGTGAATGCAGCGGAAACTTGGGTGTCAATGATGTCGATCAGCGTTCCGGACTCATTAGATCCTCACCCATTTTGGCCATGCCTGAGTGGACAGGAAAGAAGAACTGTTGAGCTTGTCACTTTTGTGCAGTAGCTATCCAATCTGCCTTTACTCACCGAAGGGCACCGACGCTCCAGGAAATACATTGCCTAAAGAGATGGACAAACGCAAAGGTTCGTAAGCAATGTTCTCTTGCACGCCCGTCAGAGGAGTTGTCCGACCTCACCTGGGTCGTTGTTGGCCTCAGTACCTATGAAGACATTGACCTGCAGAAGAGTTCCATCAGCCATCCGAGACGAACATTGTCTAGAAGGAGGAGACTAACTAGTCCAGCGTAGTCAAATTCAGTGACAGAGCCATTCTTCGACTCGGCACGCCAGCGTTGGAAGGAATCTGTTAAGAGCTGGTCCATATACTCAGTATCGACGACTCGGCTGCCCCACTTGTACGATGTCTTGTCCTTCTTGCGTTCGCCATGTTCGCCCGCAGCCGGAACTGATTCATCCAGGGAGAAGACGAAGTTGGAGCTGGAGGAGCCTTTGCTGAACAGTATAGCTCCTGCTTGAACTCTTTCGAGAGCTAAAAGAGCAAAGGCGACCACAGTGGCTATGGAAAGCAAATTGTATGATCGAGGGAAAGCCATCTTTAGCGAGAAGGGTGAGAGGGGAGCGATGGCGCGGACTGCTGATTGGGGACCGAAACTGCTCGATTCGCTGTTGGACAGAATGGAGCACCGCGGGAGCGTAGGGTGGGTGGCCACGGATCGTCAGAGCTGAGATCTGAGGGACCAAGAGTATAAGGAAACTGGCGACAAATACAATGGCCGGTCCGAGGGAATGGAGGATCTGTGAGAAGTCGGTGATGTGATGATGAGCGAGGACCACCAGTGCGACAAGACTCTTTCATGAACTCACAAATCAATGAATGGTCGGGAGCGTTGCTGTTCTTCGACTCGGCGCCCACAACAATGGCGCTTCTCTGTATTCTGAAGGCAAAGCCAGACGTAAAGAGCGGCCAGGTTCATGGATCCTCGCAACTCGCAGATCCTTTTTGAACGACAGGCCTGGTGCACGGACCTCAGAAGGGGGGAAGTACTACTGCTCGGAGCCTTTCTTCCATCGCACCGACGTGTCCTTTTGGCAGTCCTCAGCTTCCTTCCTCCCTTCTTTCCCTTGCGACGTGAAATACACTTCCTTCCTTCCTTCCTTCCAGACTACAACAGCAGAAAGCGAGCTCCAGCGTAGCGTACATATGCTGTGCATCGATGGTATCATCTGTAAGTCCTTCTACGTTCTGTAAAGTAAGTATATCAGGTGGTTACGTGTCTCCATGCGTAGATGAAATCCGACCGATTTTGCCCAAACATCGACACCTTGCTAGCGAACGGGGGCTGGATGGCGAGGGCCTACGTTCCTCTGAGTGCTGAGTCTGTGTGGTGGCTCTCTGGCGTAAGGTTCTTGGGGAGACCATGGTGCCAATGATGAGTAGCAAGACCGATCGCCGTGCCTCGTTGCTTCCTGTCTTGATGCACTTCACCGGAGCATTCACGGCTCACCGACTCACCCTCCGATGGCTAACTGTTCCTCTTCGTCCTTCCCTGTGCTTATCCATTCTTTTCCTGATCGCCTGATCTCTATCGCTTCTTGTTCCGTTCAGTGCTCCGGGTCCACCGCTTCTCATTTCTCGCGGCTCTCGTGCCGTCGTGCCTGTGCACCTTCGAGTGGTCGAAAATGGCGTTCCCAGGGGGTCGAGCAACAGAGCAACAACGCACCACAGCACCAGAGCACTAGATCATTAGAGCAACGCCGTTCCTTGCCACGCCCACATGCCTCAATGTCGTCGCGCACAGACATACATCCCGCATCTCTTCCATTCCCAGACAGTTGCTCCGTTCCTGAAGGGCTGCAGCCGCACCAGCTGGCACTTGGCCACTCTCTCTTCGTCCTTGCGAATGAGCCACGGCTGAGCTCGCGCGACCGCGCATTGACACACTGCTCTGATGCCCACAGACAGTGGAAACGGTCGAACTTTCAGCAGGCAGAGAAGAGAGCTGGGAAGGTATATAGAGACGCTGATTTTTTTCTTCCCCCCCTTCCCACTTTCTTTTCCTCTTCTCTCTCCATACAGACAAACCAAGTACACTTGCTCTTTGTCTTACCTTTGAACCTGGCATCCTTGATGTTCACCCGATACCCACATATCATACCATCACTGGTGAGCTCCTCCTCCTCCCCTCAGCATCCCTTCCTCCCTCACTGCCTTCCCTCCATACTGACCTCTTCCCCCTCTTCCTCCCACTCATCACCAACCAGGTTGTGGCTTCGTGACCCATGGTGGCAGCCGAGAAGCTCTCTCCCGGATTGTTCTAGCTCCGGGTACGCCTTCC
>RDSH01000184.1:0-39465 GCA_009428295.1 Tilletia walkeri
AGGGAAGCATTAATGCGCTCTGCAGCCGAAGTGATGTATGCAGAGCAAGGAAGCAGGCCGGCACCCAGAGAAGCAGCGGCGATGATCACAGAGAAAGCAAAGAAGAACAGAGGGGCCGAAGGCTCGGAGGGAGGGGCGAATAGAAAGTAGAGATGGAAAGCGAGCTAGTCGAGAGCGAGCGTAAAACCACGAGCAGGTATGTACAGCCAGAGCGAGCTTTGGCGGAAGAGGAGGCATCCGCTTTCGATGTTATGTTCGTGGTGAGCGGCCCACGTAGTTCCATTCTGGGATATGAGATGAGTACGGGAAGCAACATGATTTACGACTCTTTCGCTCTGTCAGCACCACGCCTCGACTTGGGCGCAGCCGACGGATTATCGGTGCCCTCATGAGTTGGCACAGACCGATGTGGTCAGAAGTGGGGAAATGCTCGGACATGGATCAATCTCATCTTCCTTCCTTGCTTGGATGTTTGATAAGGCACAGACCTTCAGCACTTCAGCTCCTACGTAAGGACTGGGATTTGAAGAAAGAGCTTTTGTCATATATAAAGAGAGAAGCTGGCGAAGGAGCTGCGTCTCTGTCCCATCTTCCGTCCTTCACTTCCTTCCTCTCCTTTTCCTTTCTCCATCCCCCCTCTCGTTCCCCTTGAACAGCTTCTACAGCACCACAAGTGATGAGATGCGCGTATCCTGCATTATACCCTTGATTTTTATGGCATCATCAGCCTTGGGCTGCACCGGTCCATTTTGCGCACAGCAAATAGGTCTCATCCGCGACCCAGTTGTCAACATCCTTCAGTCCAAGCTCGTAGGCTTCTCCCAGAACGTAGATGGGCGACCGCTGGACTTCTTCCTCGGAGTCCGATATGCAAAGCCGCCGATTGGCTCGCTTCGATTCGCGCGGCCCCAGAAGTTGGATCCATGGAACGGCACTGTGATGGCGAAGCAGTATGGCTCATCTTGCCTGCAAAACATTCCTGTTGGGGACTATGCAGAGGACTGTCTGTTTCTCAACATTATCAGACCCAGCGGGTACACTGCCTCATCCAAGCTTCCGGTCCTGCTCTTTGTACATGGGTATGTGCTCGAGAAGCTTCAAGATCGGAATTTTGTCTTCATGAGCAGCGTGCTGACCGCTCAAGTCTCTGACAGTGGCTCCTTCCAATTCGGCAGCGGAAAAGACAACAACGGTAGCCGTATCGTCGCCGAGTCAATGCATGCCGGTTCTCCCGTAATCTGGATCTCTATCAACTACCGACTCGGCGCGTGAGTAGTATTCCACATGCGGGCATTTCTGACTACAGGACTCACGTTCATTGTCACTTCACACAGATTTGGATTCCTGGGAGGTTCTTCTATGCTTTCTGCAGCCAAGGCGGGTACGGCCGTACTCAACGCTGGCATGTTTGACACCAGAATGGCGTTGAAATGGTGAGTTTTGCGCATGAGCGATATGCATTCAGAAGGTCCTTGGTCAATATTAACGCTGTTTCACCGAGGTCAGGGTCCAGAGAAACATTGCTGCTTTTGGTGGTGATCCAACAAGGGTACGTTCTGATTCATGCTTGCTTTTATCTAGCCGCCAGAGTATTCAACCAGTCAGCATCTTGGTACCCTGTACAGGTTACCCTCATGGGACAATCTTCCGGTGAGTAGTACTCCAATTCGGCTGTTCGAAAACGTATTCCTGATACTTGTTTCTTTCAGGCGCATTCATTACCGGAAACATGCTCTTGGCCCGTCGAGGCAACAACCATAACCTTTTCCACGTAAGTGGGAATTGCACAAACGATCACTTCATAGCATGCTCGTCACTGACAAAGCGAGTCGCCCCTTCACGCAGGCTGCGATCATGCAGAGCGGTTCGCCCGGTTCAGCGAGTACGTTGCCTCCAGATCATCCAAGGCTCGATCAAACGTTTGCCGACATATCGATCGCATTGGGATGCCCTCCGGCGCCTTCCGACGTGTCCTGCCTCAAGTCTATCAGCTCCTCCGCGCTCGCTGCTGCCGCAAACAACGTCACCCAATTTTTCTGGGTTCAGCCGCAGACCGGCCTGCTACCGTACATGCCCGTTCAAGATTTCCAAGTGGATGGTTTCTTCTTCCCCAGCGCTCCCCACCTTCTCGTGTCTCGTGGCCAATTCGCGGACGTTCCCGTTCTTTCCGGCTGCGACTACGATGAAGGGACAAAAGGCGCACCGCAAAACTTAAACACGAGTGCAGACTTTGCACAGTGGCTCAGAGCTGTTGCTATCCCTGTCGCAAACTCTACTCGGGTCGACCGCGTCGTCGCTCAGATCCTCAAGATCTTCCCAGACGACGTTACCTTCGGCGCACCCTACTATCGCGAGCCAACGCGGGTAAGCGCAGGCACGACGAACATCACCGACCCGTATTACGCACCGGCGACCAATCAGTTCAAGAGAGCGGCAGCCTTTTATGGCGCATGGCGATATGAAGGTGAGTTCCGGGGAGGAACGACCAGTAACAAGCGATTACACTCTGTGATGATGTCCCTGACCGATATTGTGTTTGTCTGAGCTCAGCTCCGCACCGGAAGTTCTTGCTCAAGAAAGCTGCCGCTGGGCAGCGAGGCATCTGGTCCTACCGGTGAGCATCCTCCCAATGCTGCTGTCCTCGATGTTTGGCCTCAACGGTGTGGCTGATATAACATCTCTCATGTCTCTTGTCGTCAGATTTGCGCAACAAGATCTAGATGGCAGTGCGGCCGAAGGCGTTGGGCACTCGTCCGAGCTTGCATACATTTTTGGAAACACTACAGAACACTCGTCGGTGAACCTGTACTCGCCCTTGTCGAAGCTGATGCAACGCGCATGGATCTCCTTCGCCACGCACAAGGATCCTCGCATGCTCGACAATTTGCACTGGCCGGAATTCACTGGTGAGCACCGCGCGATGATCCAGTTCCAAGGCATGGCTACAAGAATCGTCAAGGAAGACTTCCGCGAGGACCAACTGGCTTACATCAAGTCGAAGGAAGCTGCTGCGGTCTTATCATCTTGATGCGTGCTGACCGCTACCCATGCCAAATCGATCCGACCGACTCTCGTTTTCTCTTTTCTTTCATCCGAACACCCACTCCACGGCCGATTCTGCTATACCAGGCTTTCAGTGTACCACTTTCCTTTTTTTTCCAAACTCACTGAACGCCATTTATTCAGCGCCCACCGCCCCTTTCATTTGAACACTGAATGTACTGAAGAAGATGGGAAAGACGGATGTCAGGAACATGGATACATTTATCGTCACTTCTATTTATACAAGCGATGCCGAAGCTTGCGAAGACACTTATCCTCGCCTTCATCCATCCAATTCCATTACTTTCAAGTTCATCCCCCGACGCCGCCCGTCATGAATCTCACTATCTTTGCTCGTGTATTGTAAGCTCTGAGGAAACCATCTGGCCTTCCTTCCGTCGTGTTCCGATCTTTGCGATGTATGGCATAGTCGACAAACGTTTTCCTTTCAAGAAGCCTCGTAACTTTTTTCGAAGACGAGGGTGCATGCAAATCCTTTGGCCTTGACCTCCTGACAGAGCGTCTCCTCCCACATGAAGGACAGCGAACCACAACGACCTGACTTGCTGTGAGGAAGGAGACAGAACAAGCAGAAATGGTAAGCGTGGACGGAGAGGGGTACAGAATGTCAACTGTGTTCGTGCGGTCAGTCTGCTGCCTTTTTGGAATTTTGCACATATGCCTGCTCGTGGAATGAAGACCTAGCCAGCGTCCGAGTGATCTTGGTGCTAACCTCACCACCTCGCAGATTGAGGAAAGGAGAGGGTAAAGGGTTTACCCATGAATGCCAGTCCCATACCAGGCTTACCTTTTGACAATGCTCGCTTGAGTATTGAATGGGTTGATCTGATTTCAACTGATACTATACAGCCCGGGTGTACGGCCAAACGAGAGTGTAGCAAGCCTCGAACTGGAATATCGTTACCCAAAGACCAAACCATGTCAACTGAATCATCGATCATCGTGTCCTGTTGCGGTCAAAAGTACTCACCCTTCTTGATAGGAACGGAGGTGACCCATCGGCCTCCATGACCAGTCTGGTCAAGCCTCCGCAAAGAACCACAGTAGCTACACCTGCTGCCAGGTTCCAGGGTCTGCGCCGTCTAGCTGCCGTACCGACTTTACCACTGGCCACGGTTTCAGAGGATGATTCCGTACTGTCAACGCTTTTACGTCGATCACTGGTGCCGGTACCACTTCCTCGAGCACTCCATGCCAAAATCTTGCGCACGCCGTGGGCGGAGTGATACATGGAGAGTCCGATCAACGTCGCATACGCTACCGAGCTGAGAACGGCTCGAGAAGGGATCCAAGATGGAGTTTGAAGAGCCCCCGGTGCGGGACCGAACGCATGAGCGACGTATGTGTATTCGAGTTCGGAGGGTGAGAGCGCGCTGATGGGATGCTGTGGATTTGAGGGCACGATTCGATTGAGGTAGGCGTGATGGAGGACAAAGGGTGCCAGGATCCAACCGGAGACGGTATGCAAGTCCGAGAAGGTCGAAAGCCGCCTGAATGCTGATTTGCCGTACGAGCAGAGTCCTTGAACATAGTCTGATAGCGAGTCCTGTGACTTCCTCTCGACCTGTTGTCCTTCGTCGCCCTCGTCTTTGTCAGAAAGTTGCCGTCCGAGCGGGCTTGCAGACGTCGTACTACTGGCAGGGAAGAGCACGACAATCCCCTTGCGCGCAAAGGACGAGGCCAGATGAACACTCAGCGCACCCCAAACGATGATCGGCTCGCTCAGAACGTTCTGATACCAGACTCGGCCGAGGAGCATGGTACCTGTTGCGAGCTCGTGTGCTTCGTTCCTCCGAGCGATGAGTGCCAGGGCGGGGGCGGCGAGGTGGACGACGGCGAAGGAACCGAATGCGAGGGCGGAGACCTGTTGCGCTTGGGAGAGTGCGCGCAGGACGCGTGCGCGGCGTTTGCGCGTGGCAGCGGTTGCGGAGGAAGGTGAAGGCGAGGACATGACTTTGCTTTGCGTTCCCTGCTGAATTCCGCTGATGAAGGTCGTGGTCCTCCCTCAGAAGGAAAATGTCATCATGCGCACGGATCGTATGCTGGAGGAAATGCTGGAAGACCATCACTACTCAGTACATGATCCCAATGAGAAGAGCATCACCTCCTCTAGATTCTGCGCCGCCGCCGCCGCTGCTGGGCGGTGGTATGCGTCCGTCTACCTTTGCAGCTGCAGCACCACCTCTTCGGAATGCCCTGGCGACTGAAGATGACCTCGACCAGCGCATACATCCCACCGGCAACATCTCGCGGCGGGAGGAAGGCCTTGGTCGGTCCGTGAATCCAGCGCAGCTCAAGAAAGTTGCGCAACAAGGCTCGAGCGCAGGTGAAGGTGCTGGTGCTGCGCGCCTCTCCCTCGGCGCGCCTCGAGCAAGACGAGGTCGGCCTGGTCCTTCGACGACATCAAGCTCAAGCAGGAGTCCAAATACGAATGGCAATGGCAGCACAGCGGAACCCACAGATGATGCGCAGCGTCAGGAGCCTCCGACTTCGACTTCATCAGCTTCTCAAGCGGTGCATGCTGCGTCTCTGTTGTCCAGAGCGGACGCAGACGCAGCTGTGCGAGCGACGGATTCGGACGCGCTCATCTCTCGACTCTCCGCTCTTGATGCAGGATATCTCAGTCCGGACCCGTACGCCGCCCTCTTCCTCGCCAATCCGCCGAGTGGAGCCCACCTTCCTCCGTCCAAGCCAAGCTTCACTGCGTCGTCGTCGTCATCATCATCAGGCGGAGTTGGCGTCAGCAGATATGGTCAGTCGAGTGGTCCATCTCGACAGCCCGCTCCATCGCCATCTCCTGTCCTTCCCGGAAGAGCAGGCGCATCTTCGCCTCCCCCCTTCGCATCTCCCTTCGCCAGACCAGCGCACGATACATCATCATCGTATTCCTCATCCTCAGCTTCGGCTTCGGCCACCCGTCGTCCTCCCGTGCTCAACATCGGGACTTATCTGCGCTGTACGGCGCTGGACCGAGTGATTGGTACCTTCCTGGAGCAGAGCGGATTAGTATCGGAGGGAGAGGGTGCGCATATTATCAGTGTTGGAGCAGGGAGCGATTCTCGGTATTGGCGCTTGCATGTGAGTGTCTCCGCGTTTGGCGCACAGGGACGTCTACGAAGGGTTGACCACTCCCCCTCTCTTCTCCAGGCAGATGAAAGGCTCCGCTCGCGTCTCGCTCACTACACTGAGCTGGACTTCAGGGATATCACGCGGGCCAAGGTACGCAGCATTCAAAAGTCGCCAGTGCTGTCCGCTGCTTTCAGAGAGGGTGAAAGCAGTACAAGTTCCAGGGTTCAACTAGGTGCGTTGCCTCTGTTCTCTTTTCTTTCGCGAGTGCCGACTGACAGGAAAGATCAACACCCTCCACCCAGACCCAGACGACGGGTGTCTGACTAGCGAACAGTATTCACTCTTTTCTTGCGACCTGCGAACCCTAACTGCGACCTCCTCCTCCCCCAGCAACCAAGGGGCCCAAGCCCCCCCGCTGTCCTCAGGTATATACGAACAACGCATCCAAGAGCACATTAGAAAGCATTCAAGCGTCAAATCTCGACGGCGACGAACTCTCGTGCTGGCTGAATGCGTGCTGGCGTATCTGGAACCGCGCGATGCAGATGCGCTCTTGAACTGGTTTGCCTCACTCGCGACGCCCTCGATCCCACCGTTTTCAGACCAGCAGGAGAAAATGCAAGGGAGCGATGTTCTGTTACTGAGTTTTGATATGACTGTGGAAGGGAGCGGTCGTGGGGACGTGGAGGGCGGTGGCCGGTTTGGGCGGATGATGCTGCAGAATATTGAGGTGAGCCAGAACAAATGGAGAAGTTTCCCTCGCGAATGTAGTGCTGAAATCAAGTTTAAAAACTCCTCCCCACAGTCGCGTGGGCTGCCTCTACATGGAGCAAGGGCCTACAGTACTCCTTCCGCGTACACGAGGCGGTATCAGCGCATTCTGTCGACAGCTGCGGCGGGTAAGGACAGTGGGGATAAAGCCGGGCCCGGGTTCCGAGTCTGTACAGGGGCGAAGACGCTCACTGAGCTGTGGAACCAGCTACCGAGTTCTGAAAAGGCAAGGTGAGTCACTACAAAAGAGCTCGGGAAAGGGTTCTGTTAACGACGCTGAAGTGGTTCCTTCTTGCTCGCAAATAACAGGATCTCCCGGCTTGAGATGCTGGACGAGGTTGAAGAGCTGGAGATGCTGATGGATCACTACTGCATCAGCTGGGGTGCCTTGGAATCGGCTGAGGAAGGGCCTAGCTCAAGTGACCTCTCTCAAGCAGGGCATTCGCTGTAAAACATGCCAGATTTTGGAAGCTGCGTCTCAAAGTTGGCAGATGTCGAAAATGCTCTAGGCGAAAGATCTAAGATAAAGGAAAGCGGATCGATGACTGTATATTTCTGCGACATAGCATTCCCATCAATGCTTTGCTGCGCCTGTTCCGCCGACGTCGAAGGTGGTGAGGATGGCAAAGCAGCTGTAGAAGAGTGCTAGCGGATAGGCGACGAGGACGCGCTGATTGGATAGACGGAGGATGGAGACGAAGATGCCTGATGCTGAGGTGCAAGACCAGAGGATGAAGAGGGGTGTGAGCACGTAGCCAAAGAGATTGCTGCAGACGGAGAGGAGGAGGAAGAGGAGGAGCGATGTCAGTAATCATAAGGAGAGGAGCACATAGAAGAGGAAAAAGAGACTCACTCGAGCCGTACGACGATGCTGATTGAGGTCAAGACACAGAGGGGCAGGAGGCAGTAACCGAGCACACTGGCAACCCGATATGCATCAATCCCACCCTCGGACATCAAGTTGAGCAAGAAGTAGATGCATACGTTTCCCAGGAGGGCGACGCCGTAAATGTAGCTGAACTGTGATTTCCCTGCGAGGAGGAGGAGCATGGCGAAGGCGAAGCAGAAGAGGAGAGGGCCTGCGAGGTCGGTGTCGTCCATCATGTGTGCGTCTTTGGCGTGGGAGGCCGAGTAGGAGTGTACCGGGTTGAGGACGGTGAGGGACTTGTCGAGGATGTGGGAGAAGTTGATGCCGAGCTCTGTAAGGGAGGCGCACGGAGACGAGATGAGCAATGACAAGTGCATTTTGCTCTTTCGACTTTGAGAGAAACGTACCTTCCATCAAACCGGGCTCGTCTGGAAACCCGCCTGTGCCAAACGCGCTCCAGAAGCCTCCCTGGATGGGCATTCCTGCGCCGGACATGGTACCTGTAGGACCTGCTCCATAGGCGCCTGCCATGTTTCCCTCGAGTGAGGACCGACCTCCGCCGCCTCCGCCTCCTCCTCCTACATATGCTCCCCCTGATGCGCCTGTTTGTTGGCCGTAGGAAGACGAGGAGTAGAACTGGAGATTGGACGGCCCACCGGCGTCGTAGGCAGACTGTGCGCCGCTTCCACTGCCGTACGCCTGGTTGTGGTTTGAGAAGATGGCAGACATTTTTGCTGAGGGTGTTGTGGTTGGGTGTCAGGATGGCTGGAGCGCGTGTCTCTGGGCGGATTCGTTGCGCATTGGCAAACGGGGTGAGAACGGCAAGAAGCACGAACGGAATTAGAACGGTGATTTATGAACGGTAGGAGAACGGCAGCCGATGAACACCGACGTCACTCACCCAGCACAGCTTCCCTCCAAGATTTCTTTGCTTCCTGCTTCCTTACCACGACGACCTTCTTCACATCGACACCCTCACTGCAATGCCGACCATCAAAATCATCAATGCGACCCAGGTGCCGCTCCACATCGCACTCACCCAGGTCGGCCCTCTCCACTGGCAGAACGACGTCGAGCCACAGGGAACTGCTGTCCTCAAGCCAGGGCCCGTCTTCTTCACCATCGAAGCTGTGAGTATTGAGCGGAAATCAGATCTCTCACTTGGAAGCGTACTGACATTTCAGTTTTTGATCAGCGCATCGCACGAGGAGCCGACAACGAGTATGACCGCCTGCAATGCTTCGTACCCATCGCCATCGTCACCGTCAGCGTCGTCACCCTCGGCGTCGGCGCTGTCTACTTCTCAGCCGCAGCAGCAGCAGCAGGCAGCGCGTCCGCAGTGATGGCAAACATCTCCGCCCAAGTCGCAAGCAAAGTACCTGCTATCAGGAAACTATAC
Source organism: Tilletia walkeri (assembly GCA_009428295.1). Lineage (NCBI taxonomy): Eukaryota > Fungi > Basidiomycota > Exobasidiomycetes > Tilletiales > Tilletiaceae > Tilletia > Tilletia walkeri. Next base: position 9,171 of record RDSH01000184.1, read on the forward strand.
AAGTACGCCCGGCGTTCCCAGCAGATCGCTCGGATCGGCAACATCGTAGGCGTTGGAGGGAGCATGCTCGCCAGTAAGAAGCTGGCCGACGCCGATGCGGCTGCCATTAGTAGCAAGACTGCATCACAGCCCGAGGGCAGATTCTCTGGATTCTGGAGCAAGAAGGAGGATAAGTTGAGCAAGAAGGAGGAGAAGAAACAGGCTGCAGAGTCTATGAAGATCCTCCAAGGACTCGTAGCGGGCAGCGTCGTCAGGTAAGCATTCAGCCATCTTCCGTGTAGAAAGCACAATGCTCTCCCAATTCTGACCAGCGTCCTCGTCTTACCTAGCTCGCCCGGATGGTACCTCAACCGCGATCGCACGCTCCGTATCGAGGGTGGCCCACGCGCCACAGAAGTCGACGGCTTGCTCGTCATCGAAACCGATACCGTGGTGCCATTCACCATCGTTGAGGAGCATGGAAAGACTCTCGCCAAGGGAAAATCACAACAGGAGCTTCTCCAAGCCGGAGAGCAAGCTCAATTGGCCGCCGTAGCCGCCGCGGCTCAAAGCGAAGATACTCAGGAGGGAAGCACACTCAAGCCTCCGGATATGCGACGGACGAAGAGCACCCCTGATCACTCAGCGCTCGCAGCCGCAGCGGACACCACCACCCTTCCTCACCCGGATTCGGACTCAGACTCGGATTCGGATAAAGCAGGTGGTGACACGCCTGCCACCGCTGCTGACACGGTCAAAGGCAAGTTTGCCGAATGGAGCGCGTCTATTAGTGGGATGACGGACGAGGCGCTCCAACGCGGTGCGACGATGTACTCCCGATTCAGGCCCGGTGCGGGTGCGAAGCCGAGTGATACGCCAGCCACCGCTACACTTGATTCGAAGGGAACAGCTGAAACGCCATCGGTCGCGCCTGAGGCTGAGAAGACGACGCCCAAAGAGGACTCGGCTCCAACCACAACAACTACAGACACAGTTACTGACGACGACGACCCAGCACCCCTTGACGCACTCTTGCAGATGGGCTTCTCGCCTCTCGAAGCTCACGACGCACTCAGGAGGAAGGAAGGCAACTTGCAAGCGGCCATCGAGGACTTGCTTGCGAAGGATGGTGCGCAGGTCCAGCAGCTTGCTATGAGCACGCCTTTGCCCGCCTCCCCGCCCGTCTATGGAGAACCTCAACACTCTCCTCTCGTTCTGAGCGAGGAGAAAAAGCCAAGGGCGCTTGAGGGGGGAGTTGTCTCTGTGGAAAGTGCTTCTGGTCAAGTGAAGAGTGCAGACGAGCCTCTGGCGGCGACGTCATCTACAGCCGAAACTGCATCATCAGCCAGTTCGACCCCTGCTGTGGCGCCTCCTGCTAAGAAGAAGCCTCTCAAGGTCGTTGGAGGTGAATCGATCGAAAACCCGCACTGGACTCAGAAGGCCAGGCAGGCTGTTGAGACTGCGACCTCGTCCGAGCTCGGCAAACTGGCGGCTTCACAAGTCCTTGGTCGGTCGAAGGCGTTTTTGGGCGCGGGGGAGGGGAAGTCTGCTTCTTCTTCTTCTTCGTCGTCGAAGGCTAAGGTCGCGAGTTCTGGATGGGGATTGTTGGGTTCTTCTTCTTCGAAGGGTAAGGCGGATACGGGCTCGGTGAAGCGGAGTAAGAGCGTTGCGGGGGAGACGTCGCGACGGACCTGATGTCAGATTACACTTTCGGAGACACTCTGGTGGTGTTGCTTTCTATAATAGAGTCTTACCTATGTATGTACATATACACGAGTGAAGGACATGTTCTCGATTCCTCTTTCCCCCTTCCCCACTTCTCTCTCTTGCTCTCTCTCTCTCGATGGCCTCATGTATTTATGTTCTGGTGATACACGAATGAATGGAATGTCGCGAAAATGGATACAGCATGGATCACTGTAGAGGCGGGCGCCATCACCATCCCCACGTCCCTGGACCTGAAAAGCAAAAAGAACTGGACGTCAGAGCAGTGTGGATGGGGCAGGTCAGCCGGGCCATTGACGTGGACGTACCTCCTTTCATTCCCTTCTGCCCTCCACTGATCCAGGAGTTCGCCCAGCCTGAAGAGGGGGCGAGAGAGGAACTCAAAGGTCAGCACAAACGCAGGTAACATGCAAAAACCCACCTGCCCTCTTTCTGATTAGAAAAGCACGCACCTCCATAGAAATCACCCTCCTGCGGAACGACCTTCTCCCCATCGGCAAAGCACTCCCAAGTCCCCACAGTGGCCGGATCCGTCTTGGTCGAAGGGTAGAAACACAGATGGTCCTTCAAGTCCCGAGCGAGGGGTGTGGGGCTTGGGTAACTCCAGATCCGAGCTTTCACCGCTGGTTCGGCTCGGTCTGATTTGAGGGAGAGTTCTTCGGGGGCGATGAGGTCCCAGTAGTGCGCGACGCTGTGTTTTGACATTTGGGTCAGAATAAAGAAAGGTGTTCAATTGATAGGTGTGACGAGAACTGATCAACTTCGATGTTACTGACCCTTTCCACTCGCACATCGTGTGACGTGCTCGACTCTCACGCAAGAACTCTCTGTTGACGTCGTTGGGAGGGAACTATTAAAAGATCCACCCAAAAAAAGGAGTCAGTACTGTGGTCACTACCGACAACCGTCCTCTCCCCTTCAATCGAAAGAATAGTCAAACGCACATAGTAGGTAGGCGGATGACTAGTCTCCTTTACCGCCCACGCATTGTTCGAGTCCGCAAGGGTCACGGGCGGTGCGCCGGTGTGCGGAGGAGGGTTCCAGATGACCTTGAGGTTGTAAGGTATCTTCTCCAGTGCTGGCGGTCGCGGATAGTTCCATACATTTTCCACTGTGCGAGCCATGGCTTTAGTGCTCATTCTATAGTAGAAGGGGGTGATGGTGGTTGTCCTCCGCGGCTTGGTTGGGGACGGGGCGAATGCTGACTCACTACTCCCCCACGATTGTTTGTTTGCTGATGTAAGCTTCTACCTTATCTTTCCGTTCTTTCGCAATCTTTCCGGTCTCACATGCATCAGGTGAATGCTCGATTTGCGAGGAACAAAAGTGGACATGCCAGCGCTGGCTGCGGAATAATTACAAGTTTGGAACCGTTTGCGCGTCGATCATATTTTGAAGAAGTGTATTGACTGCAGGTGGAAAGACGGGACGGCGAGGGTCAGGATCGAAGTTGGGATGAAGACGGAGGAGAGGGGTATTCTGTTCTCAACACGCACGCACAGAGAAGAGACGCGGAGAGCTGGTCTTGAGTTTTGAGGAATGCCGACAAATCTAAAGAGAAGAAAGGGGGGTAGCTGGAGTGCGGCCTGCCTCCCAGATCCAGGCTTTGACTTCCTAGCATTTATTTGTCCATCCATCGCTTCATTCCAAGCCACATTGCAAAACTGGACACGGAAATTTCAATCTGTCAGCCTATCTCTGACGCGCGTGAACAGGATTAGAACAGGGTAAAAAAAAAGAGGGCCAAAACGTACCTGATACTTGTCATCGGCACCACCTTCAAAAAGCCAATGCTCAGCCCCACATAGAAACCCTTCACACCGCTCGTCTGCCAGATATACCGCGCGGTCTCACCCATGCCCAGCATAGCTCCTGGCCGAATCACACCTCCAACCTGCTGTCTCCGCCTGATGACCTCAAACGGATAGGCCGCCGTCTGGGAGATCGCACCAGCCAGACCACCCGCGGTGAGATCCTGGAAAATCTTGGAGTGGTACCATCTCTGCTCGGCGCGGTCTAAAGGCGGTGGGAAGAAATCGTGGAGGAGAGTTCGACAGCGTCCGAAGACGACAAAGGAGGTTCCGGCGTATGGGATCATGCCTAGGACGGTGACGGTGAAGCCGCGGTAGAATTTGAGGAGGGGGAAACGGGTGAGGAGTGAGGAAGTGATGAGAGATGGATTGGAGAGGGAGGAAAGGGGTGGTAGATCATGTGTTGCTGTGCGGAGAATGGCTGTGGACGGTGAAGGTTCTGAAAATGCTGTTCTTGCCAGATGTTTCCCATTCGAAGGGCCAGATTGTGACGATGATGATGGTGAGGAGGTTGAAGAGGCGGTGGATGATCCAGATGCGGCCAAGGCCGCCACCGAGGTAGGTGTCAAGGAGGCAATGGCTGATGTAGATATTGACGAGACCGATCTTAGTACCGAACTTGGACTAGCCCCGCCTTTCCTCCCCGCCGGCGTTGATGATGATGATGATGATGATGATTTGGAGCCTTCCCCCTGACTCGTAGTACTACTACTCCCGTCCGCACCTCTCCGCGTTCTCCGACGCGCATCGCTACTGAACGGCGCCTGCGTGCTTCCCTCCGAGTAGATCTTGCGGACAATATCGCGTATCCCGTTCAACTGCGACGCGCGCTTCGTCTCATACGCCAACCGGACACGAATAAGCTCGAGCGGGTAGGTGACGAAGACGGAGAGCACACCCGAGGCTGAACCCGCGAGGAAGAGTCGGGCCGAGGTCTCGTACTCCTTCGAGGGTATGAGGAGGAAGTGGAATTTGTCATAGGCCATGTACTTGATGGCCGCGTAAGGGAAGATGCGGACCAAGGTGGCCGAGTGACCCTGGAAGAGCGCAAAGGGCCCCTGGGTACGGAAGATATCGCCAATGGCATAGAAGACACCGAGAGCGCGCCCGCTGTACTTCGCAAACTCCGGGTTGTTGGCCTGGAAGAGGATCTTGACGCGGTCGAGGGGCGCGATGGCTGTCTTGGCCACACAGCCTGCGACACCACCTGCGACACCGGAGCGAAGGACATAAGCCCAACTGCGCTTCTCGTCGATGCGATGCTTGCCTCTGAGTTCGTCTGTGATGGAGACGTACGCGGCTGTCGCTCTTGGTGGTCCCTTTGCTGGCGGTGGTTGAGGTCTCGGCTGTTGCTGATGTTGTGAGGAGGGACCTGCTTCTGGCTGGGCCTGTGTTGTTGTTGTTGCTGTTGTGGCGGCCATCCTCGCGCGCTGTTTCCCTTCGCTACTCTTCTACTCTGATATTATTGCTTCGAGGTCGTTGTCGTTAAGAAGGAGAGAAAAATTTCGAAGCAGAGGCAGATGACGCGCGTGGTCCTTCAAATTTTGCTGTACAGATCGGCCCCGCTTACTTATTCGGTCACATCCCCGGCAACAGGCATCAGTTCACCGAGAGCTCAATCAGATTTTCAGACTGAGACGAGAAAGAGGAAGGAAAGGGAGACAAGGTCCCAGTCTGTATGGATAGCATTCACGAACGAGAAAAGGGCCAGCGAGAAGGGTGAGAGGTACAAGTACAGATGGGAGAATGCGTGGGGATGGTGGATGTGTGAGGAAAAGGGGGGAGCAAGGGAGAGAGAGAGGTCGAGTTCGTGTCCGAAAAGATCATCGTCGTCGCTTGGTCTTGCCGTTGTTCTTGCTGCCGACGCGGGCCTTCCACCCTCGTGCTTCCCGCCATGTCTCCCGTCGAGACCCTCGTGTGCCGGAAGTGCTGACCTTGGCCGCAGTCGATGAAGAAGCGGCGGCATCGTCACCATCCTGCTCCATCAACGCTGTGAGTTGAGATACGTTAAGTGTCGTAATGTGCGATGGGTGCGGGGGGGTATGTCGGTTCGAGATTGAGTTGGTTGTGGAGAGGGTTGGATGGGAGCAAAAGATCCATAGGGTCAGTGACAGGTGTCCGGTGGCACCAGGTCAAAGGGCTTACGAATGCATATATGCAAAGTCTGCTAGAATCTCCTGTTTCCCATCATATCCCATTTGGCCACTTCTCAACTAGAAAGTTCTTCGTCTGAGCAGCCAAAGAGCCAGCCCAATGATTGCCCTCCAGCGGGTCCAGCCTCTGCATCACCGAGCATGTCAGGGTCGACAAGTCCCAGCAGTGCAAAGTCTGCGTTTCCCAACCGTGCCCTCCTCGTCAGCTTAACTGCGTCGGCACCCTCACGCTTTTCCACAGAGGAAGAAAGCGATGAGCGCAGCATCAGCTGTCGTTGCCGTGCATTGAGCACAGAGCAGTGACGCTCCTGCTTCTGCTGACGATGCCGACGCGAGAAAGCTGCAGATCTCGCATAACTACGGTGGTGCTGCGCAAAACGGGACAAGGAAGGGGGGAGAAGATGTTGAGAGGAAGGAAAGCCGTGATACCAACCTGCTGCATCACCATTTGTGTCTGAGTCTGCGTCGTCGTCGTTGTTTAATGGTTGTATTGAGGTCGCAGAGATTTTGGGTGCCTTGCTGAGTGCGACCAGTCGGTCGGATGCCTTCTGAATGCGCTGTTCGGCTGTGATCTTGTAGATGGAGGCTGGGTTGGTTCGCTTGACTCGTCGAGCGGCGACCTTGCTCTTGGAACGGAGACCTTTTGCCATTGTGTGAGTGTGTGAGTGTGAGTGTGTGTATGTGTGTGTGTGAGAGAGAGGCAGAAGAGTCGATGGTGGTGGTAAGGGACGAGGAAGATTTCCTGCATGCTGCGCTCGAGAAATTTCTTTCTCGGACCCTGAAACTCGGCCCGATCTTGAAACCTCACTCATTGATACAAGACTCCCTGACTTTGGGTCTCATCTCTTCGTGATGTACTCGAACGACCTTGCAAGGATGACTGACTGGGCCGAGCTGATGCTGGTGCTATGCTATCTACAAAGAGTTCCACAGATGCTCCTACTGACCTTGTCCGGTGCCAAAGTTAGTCCCACTGCCCATCCCAAAGCCACTCCCACTGCCGGTGTCGTAAGAAAACAGACCGCTGAAATCAACACCAGACATCCCTCCACCGTTCCCATCCAATCCGTCAAAGCCACCGCCAGCAGATCCACCGCCGCCGCCGAGACTACTAAAGTCGATCGAAGAGAAGTCCATACTGCTCAACACAGCCATCGCCTCCGAGTCCAGGCCGAGATTGGACGCGTCGAGGGAGCCCATGCCTCCAAACCCAGCGAGTGGGTCCACGGGGGCTGCTGTCATCGAGGTGGCCGTTACGACGGGAGCTGGTCCTGTTGCAGGTGGGGCGCCGGACGAAGAAGAAGCAGCAGCAGCCGTGCTATCTGCCGCAGCCGTGGTCGATGATGTTATAGCATTACTGCTCGAAGTCGTAGCATTTGACTGACCTTTACTGCCCTTGTGACCCGATCCTGCACCACCACCCGCGCCAAAGGAAGAATAGTCGTAATGAAGGGACGAAAGATCGAGTCCCGGCTGCGTCATTGAGAACAGATCGCCCTCCGGAGGGCCCGCGATTGTCATCGTCGTTTTTGCCGCCGCGGATACATCACCAGCAGCAGCAGTGTGAGCTGAGGCTGCCGATTCAGACAAGGCTGGGACATTGCTACTGGCAGGCGATGTAGAGACAGCAATACCCGCAGAAGAAGACGGACGTCCGACATTCTTCTCCGATTCGGCCGCTCCTGTCCCAGCAGCTTGGGCCGTCTTCGAACTCTTGGATGAGGTTGGACGGGCCGCAGCAGACGGCGGAGAAGGTGAGTCACCCGTCAGGTCGACAACCGCGTGATTGCCCGTAGTCGCACTCGACGTTGTTCGTTTCCGTTTCCGACTCGTTGTTGCCGTCCCTGTTCCGGCCGCTCGCGGCTGTGATGAACCCGCTGAAGCGGACGCGGCGGGTTTGGATGGGCTGGCCTTCGTTCGGTCTCTGAGCTGGCCGAGTGGTAGCTCGTCGTCGTCGTCATCGCCAGCAAGATTGATTAATTCTGGAGTGGCTGGAATCATGGTAGCCGACGGGGTGGTGGTACTAGTAATGACGCCGCCGCTGTCGACGGCGGCAAACGGCACAGCCATAGCTGGACTTGAGGCATGTATGGATGCTCCAGTGGCTTGCGAAGACTCGACAGTAAGAGCAGAGTGAGCAGGAGGAGGGGGCGGTGGCGCCGGCATGAGCTTGAGCTGCTTGTCGAGCTCGGCATCGACTACAGTAATGGCTCGAACCTGTCACATGAGCATAGTAGAAAGGTAGAGAGATGTTATCAGTCCGTCCTAGGAAGTAAGGGAAAAGAGGAGAGACCAACTCACCAGCCAGTCTCGAAGATGATTCGTATTGCCTGTGTAGACATTGCAATGGGCAGCAAGCTTCTGTACGCGGGCAGCCATGACCAAATTCACGCCTTCCTTCGCCAGTCCGACTCCCGACCCAGGGCCGCCCGTTTGAGGATGGCCAGGGTGATGATGATGATGAGGACGACTTGCTCCCGCAGGATGCAGCTGCAGGCCAGAGAGCGGAGTCGGGATCAAGGATGCGGCCTGTTCGCCTTGTCCTGCGTAGAGCTGACGACGGAGCTGGAGGATGGAGGCGACGGAGAGGACGATCTCACGCAGATGCCGCTCGAGCTCGAAGGATTGCAGGTAGGCCGGCACATCGTCCGCAGAGAAGGCGCTGTGAATCTCAGGAGGCGCGTCATCGTTGCTCGTTGTGGCTGCCGTTTGTGTTGGTGTTGCAGTGGCCATTGATTCCTTGCCTTTCGAATGACCGCCGTCCTCTGTCCCACCTCCATCTCTCCATCTGTCCACAACGACGGCATCCAAGACACAAGATAAGATAACGATAAGAAATGTCTCAGATATTCTCTGGCAAATGTTTCAAGGCGATGAATAATGGAAAGGGAGGTGTGGTACTCTTGACCCTAGTCCCTTAGCCCCCCTCGCCTCCTCCTTGCCACAAATCACCGCAAGAGAGCAGGCAGTAGTAGCGACAGTTCCCTGCGCCTGGAGTGGGAAGTAGTGCTGCTGGAGCCATGACCGAGTTTCCGTTGAGCTCGACGACGGCAGCCGATGACGCTCACTTTGAAGCATCTTCCTCCTCGTCCTCATCCTCCCCATCACATTTGCCCCATCCCTCTAGCAACCCAACCCTGTCCTACTGGCTCACCACTTCTTCTCCACCTTCTTCTCGCTATGGCGTCTACTCTGGCTCAGACATTGCAGATGATCTCACTGTCTCTGTGGCTATCATCGGATCAGGCATCACAGGAGTCAGTCTGGCCTACCATCTCCTCCAACATCCGCAACTAGCAACTTCATACATCAACTCCATCGCCGTATTCGAAGCACGAGAGTTCTGTATGTCTCCCTTGGCTTCTTCCTTCTTTCCTTACGTAAAGCTTGCTGACCACTCTATTCTGAATTGCGAAACAGGCTCAGGAGCAACAGGGCGGAACGGAGGCCATCTTACCCCCGTCTCGGCCCTTGCCTATTTGGACCTCGCCTCCAACCCAGCCCATCTCAGCCGTCACATCGATGCCACAGACTCGACTTTGACAGAGACCACTCCTCAAAACCGGACTGACGATGTCATCCGGCGCATTTTGACGCTCGAACAACGCACCGCCACCGATCTTATCACCCTCGTCCAGGAAGCGACCCTTCAAGAGCAACGGGCCACAGACGGTGACAAGGACGAAGAATGGGAAGACGTACAATTGGCCAACAAAAAGAACTGGCATGTCTGCTTCTCGGCCGCCGAAGAAGTCGCATTTGAAGCATCCCTTGAAGCCGCAACCCAAGCCGGTCTCTCCGACTTTGTGAGACTCATCCGCAAAGTGTCCAAGGAAGAATGCGACCAAGCTCTCAATCGGCCCGTCGACGTCCAGTGTGCCTTTGAAATTCCAGGCTCCACACTTCATCCTCGCAGGCTCGTGGCTCTACTCTGGCGCCTCGCCTTCCGCCGTTCATCCGCCTGCGGTAAGGATCGGCAAGTCTCTCTGGAGATGTACACTCATACTCCCATCGAGCGAATCTCCTATCCGCACTCGGTCTCACCGTCGTCAACGTCGACACTACACACTGTACAAGGACAGAAGATCCAAGCGCGCTTCGTCATTCATGCCACCAACGCCTACGTTTCCCACCTTGCGCCTCAACTGGCCGGACCAAAGCATGGCATTGTTCCTACCCGGGCCCAATGCATCGCAGCTCTCCCCGCCGCTACTCAGACATGGGAAATGGGCATCAGTCTGCACTCTGGATACGAATATCTCCATCAGCGACCTTTAGCGAGCCCTCCCTCTTCCCCTTCTGCTTCTGCTGGCGAGGGAAAGAACATGGCGCCACCACCTCCACTCATCTTCGGCGGTGGACGGTATCTCTCCGACACGATGGAGTACGGCATCAGCGATGATGGCTCCGTTCATCCAACAATCTCTCACTTCCTCCGCTCATATCTTCCCTCTACATTCCCACGAACGTTCTCATCGTCATCATCTACGAGCGCCGTACCGCTCCTCGCACCCGTCTCGCACGAATGGACAGGCATTATCGGTATGTCCCGCTCCAAAGACCCTCTCGTAGGACCTTTGCCTGCTCTGTCCTCCTCCCCTTTCTCCAGCCAAGATGAAGCAGGCAGAAGCAGAGTCAAGCAGCACTACGTCTCAGCGGGATATTCAGGGCATGGCATGACCCGCGCCTTCGCCTGTGCTCAAATCATCGCAGACATGGTTCTTGCGGATGATCGTGGACAGTTGGGAAAATGGACAGTTCCGGACTGGTTTCCAGCTTGCTACCTCACCATGCTGCCTTCAGCGCCAGTATGAATAACAGGACTACTGTAGCAAATATCAGCATGTATCTACCTTCTCACGCACCTAGCAATATACATGACCGCATGACCGAATGCATTACGAAGTACCAAGTCAGGAAGTGCCGACAGCGGTGGAGGATGACAAGTTTGCGAAAGGGCGACCCTGACTCTCGATTGAATGTGTCAATGAGGGAGAAGAAAGATGCGAACGCTGGAGGAAGAACGGAGTGCAGGAGGTATAAGAGGGATGGAACCCCAATTCAGAGCCCAGGGGTCATCACAGCCCGGAGGATTTCTCCATACTGATCGGCAAGCTCTTTCAGACGACCGTTGGCCATCGTAGACAGTACGTGCGCCAGCAAGTTGCGCTGGCAAGGACCAATCATCGATGTCAGCATTCAAGTCAAAGCTCGGAGAAAACATCGCAGATGTGAATCAAAGACATACCTTTGAAAACCCGAGCACCTCAGGCTCCCAAGCGACAGCGGCCCCTGGTCGACTGCAGTAAGGAGTGTTACGCGTCAGAAAAGGAAATCGAACAAGAACGCAAAACGGAACCATCCCAAAGCACTCACTAATACACAGGCCCCAACAAACTCCGGATCAAATCCTCCGCCATATTCCGTATCCCCTCATCCGCAAGCCTCTGCGCATACAAAAGCAAATTCGCTCGATACTCCGCCGGGCTCTCCAGCAGCTCACACGCAAGCAACCGCGTCTCAAGATGTCGAAGCGCCACAGTACTCTCCAATCCGGACGCCTGCGAGCCCGACGGAGGTGGCGGGAACCGAGCATGGTGATTCCGCCCCGTCAAGGCGCCACCACTGCCACCACCACCCCCGCGGGAAAGGACGAGCGCATTGATCTCCGACTCGATCGCCTTCAGCGGTTCGCGCCACAATAACGAATTCGGTCCAATGCCATTCACGTCGATCGCAGATGCACCCGCACCCCCACCGAGCCACGCGAGACGTGTAATCTTCGTATTCACGTCGATTGCCGATGCATCCGCACCGCCACCGAGCCCCGAGAGACGTGTCCGTGTCGTCCTATCCCAGAACGGCGAATGCTCGGCCCACCACGCGTCGGAGATGCACACTAGGAGACCGCACGATGATGTAGAGGAGGACGAAGACGCCGACGAGGAAGAGGAGGAGCGCGAATCGAGGGTGTACGCCTTTTCGGATGCAGTAATCAAGATCGGTGCGCCATTGGTGAAGATGTGCGCATCAAGTAGCAGACTCGTTCGGTCCTGTGATCGTGCAGGTCCAACAGTGGAGACGCTCAGGATGGGAACGAGGGACGTGGGTGGACCCAGTTGTTGGAGCGTTTCCATGTTCCACCGGATCAGGTCGCCCCGAACAGTGATCACCATCAGGAATTTACCGACCGCCTTCATGACGAATGGTAACGCATCGAGTGTGGCGTTCAGTAATCTCCGGCCGCTCGAGCTGTACACGATCAAAGTCTGGTCCGCTGTGATTACAGCGGAAAAGGAAGGCGTGATCGTCGCCGCGACCACCGCAGCGGGGCAGAAATCGAGCCAGAGCACTCGCTCCTGTCCATTCTGCACAGGTAGCTCTATCTGTGAGATCTCAGCAGGCCCTGTGAAGCACAGCACAGTAAGATACCAGCGTCCATGTTCAGCACTCAATTTGCATCCAGCACACTCTGGATACCGCAGAAAACACTCACTGTTGCCGTTTCCATCGAAATTCCGAATATCCAGCATGCAGCCTGCTTGCTCCACGCGGTAAAACGCAGCTACCGGCGCTGGTGATAGGTGGATACCGCTTGGGGCAGCGACATGACCGACATGACTTATCCTGCTCGCGTAAGATGGAGAAATGACTTCTCTCTGCAGCTGACCACCCAGAGTCGCGCCCACCTCACTTCCCATCGACCGCGCGACAGGAGGCAAAGGTGGCATTCGAGCATCGCCACGTCCCATTCCGAACCCATCTGGGAACTCGTCCTCTGCTTTCCGCTTGAGTCCACGATGAGCACTCCCAGCAATGCCGTTCGCATGTGCAGCCAGGGACATGCTACGTTCAGCTATCGATGTCGACTGTGCCAATGGTCCTGCAGAGGAATACGAATCAATCGGCTGCTGGCTATCGGATCCACCCACAAGCGTCGGCCGAATCCGTCGCTTCCCATTCTTGATCGTGATTTGCTGCTGTAACCTAGAAGGGGTTCCATTCGTGATCGCGAGAAGCTGTTGCGATGACTGCCGGGAAGGGGTAGAGAGCGCAGTACCCATCGACCGAGACGCGTTTATACCATGTCCGTTGACAGCAGGTCGCCGATATCCGAAAACATTGCGGGCGTTCTCGAGCTCCTTGTCGGTAGCGAACATCGGTAATTGTTCATGTGTGAATTGGAAGACTGCCAAGCTTCCATCTGCTGATGATGCATACAGCACAAGACCGTCTGCAGACCTACGAGGGGGTGGCAGAAAAGAAATGATAGAAATGAGCGCTGCGCGTTGAAACACCCAGTGGTGGATCGACTTGGGGAAACTTACCATGACAGATCCGTGACCTGGCGTTCGAAAACCTCATTGAACACGAGTACGGGACGAGGATGACCGGTGACCCACACACTGATGCTCTGGTCCATCGAACCCAATGCGAGTACAGTTGCTACGCTCGTAGGTGAGTCGGTCCCACGGAAAAGGCGAGGGTTGAATGCCTGTACAGAGAGTGGGGAAGACATTCGCTTGCTCAGTATGGACACGGCGCGTCTTAAAGAAGGAGGACGAGCTACGTACGGTAACAGAGACGGCATTTTCGTGGCCGACAAGAGAGACATCGCTCGACCATGGCCCGCGCATGATAACACTCGCAGTGTAGACCGGTCCATTCATAGCGTTCGCTGTGAGAAGATGAGCGCCATCAGGGGACCATCTGTGAGGTACGTTGCAGGGGAAGAACCATCGTCAGCGCAGCGCGCCCAAAAGGAAAGAGGAAATTTCGTACTCACGAAGGTCTTCTGAAGAAAGGCAAGTTTGAACTTGTCATGAAAGGCGCTTTAACCTCCGCCTCCAGCCCCCAGTCCGACACTCGCCACACCTTGACCGTCTTATCATCGCTAGCCGTCGCAAGGTAATGCCCGACCGAATCCCAAACGACACCTTTGACAAAGCCCTGATGTCCGTCCAATCTGCGTATTTTTTCGAAGGAGTGGCCCGAATAAATACACACCTTGGCATCTAGCCCCACGGTAGCCAGATATTCGTCGTGTGGACTCCAGGCCAGGTCTGCTACGTCAGACTCGTGGCCGCCTAGTCGTCGTACGCAGCGGTAGGTCTCGACGTCCCTTTCCCTTTCGGTAGATCCGAAGACCATGGAACCGGCGCCGGTAGGATCGAGCTCCCAGATGAGCGCGACGGTATCGTCCGATCCTGATGCCAGGTAGCCGCCAGAGTGAGACCAGCGCACTACGAGGACGCTGCCTACACGGGTGAAAGAATCGGCGGATACGGAGGGTCAGCTCAGATCCGAAAAAGATGTATCCTGGCCGGTACACCAGCGCCAAGCGTCAGCAGAGCCGGGATAACGCACCTGAATGCCTAGACAGCGTGGAGAGCAGCTTGTCCGTCTTGTCATTGTCCTGAGCCTCATCGAGTAAAGGCGCCGTCGCCCAGATGCACACCTTAGAATCTGCATGTCACGAAGAAGAACCAGGAAGGAAATTAATTCATCAGTCTTTTAAAAGCAGAAGCGGGAGCACGGCGCAGGCGAAAGGGGACTGACCGAGACCTCCAGTTGCGATGCGCTTGCCGTCTGGGTGTGCATGTACGCTGAAGATCGTCTGCCGCTTCTTCTTCTCCGGGTCGACATGCGCGACCCAATCGGGGAGAATGATAGACATGGGGGGGGGGGGTTGAGGTATATGCCGGATGTCGCGCCTCTATCGATTCTTGAGCCTGAGCTTCGCCTCGGGGATGACTGGGAGGCACACGATAGAACGTCGCGGAGGGAGAGACGAGCGCGAGTCCCGATGCTCAAGTCCGATGGGAGTAGTGACACTTTCGGCTGGATGTTAGAGCCAACGAATCGCATGCAGAGGGAGGAGGAGCACGACGCTTCGAGGATCCGAAAATGCCTCACAACTCAGAATATGCGACACGCTGCAAAAACAAACATCAAGCAGCAGGCTACACTAATAAGGTCAATCAGCGAGTCCGGAGAGCAGAGTTCTTTAATTTCGTGAGAGAAAGAGGTCTAAGGAGGTGCGCAGCGAACCGGCGTGGTTGTGAAGGAGGTGTCAATTGTATACAGTAAAGGCGTGGCAGGGGCGTGTTGCTTTGGGGACGCGAAGCGGCGACGCGCGGTTGTGATGGAAGACGAGATCGCTGCTGCCGTCCTGGCTACCGATGCGCAGATACGCAGATGTTCTCAGACGCGTCTTAGACGGCAGCGACAGCTTGCGAGATGAGACCCTGCAGAGATGAGGATATGAACAGAGGTCAGAATTCACTCTCGGAGAAGAGAAAGATGAGCCTGCCACGTTTCCACGCGGGTTGACTCACGTTGAGCTGTGGTGGGATAGCGCCAACGACCTCGCCGCTCTTCTGACCGTCGACGTAAAGCTGGAATGTTGGCATGGCCCTGATGCCGAGCTCCTGTCCGATGTCAGGAGCGGCGTCAACGTCGACCTTGAAGAACTTGACCTTTTCGCCGTGCTGGTCTGCGAGCTTCTCGAAGATGGGCGAGATCATCTTGCAAGGACCGCACCATTCCTGCGGGAGAAGTGGAAGCGGAGGTGTCAGTCATGCTGTGTCTCCGCCCTGTCTTAGCTCCAGTGCTCGACGATGACTCACTGCCCAGAAGTCGATGACTGCAGCCGCCACACCGAGGCAAGAGAGATCGCGACATTCTTCAGTCAGTAAAGCACGCACTCCAGCAGATGACACTTTGTCCATAACCGAGGACACTCACCGACGGCCTTGTTGTCCTTGATGGCGGCGTTGAACTCGGAGAGGGATTTGAGGGGAGTGACGGACATGATTGGCAGTTGTTTCTGAGCGCGAGATGTGTGTGTAAGAGAGATGGAACTGTTGAGTTGGTGCTGGGAGTTTTGCAAGATGGCTCGGGCCTCGTCCGCTTTTATACGCTTTCCTGGGAGCTTCGCGGTGACGTGCTTTTGAGACTCTGGACAGTTCGCCAGACTCCCTCGAATGACCTCGAAGCTTTTGGCCACGCGACAAGCTGATGACGCGACGCGACGCGATCGTTGTTATCTCCGGGTGCGCTGTTATCTCCGCGCTGCATGCCAGACGATCACGTGGAACACTTCGGCCTCTGAACTCCCTCCGCTCCGCCCAAGTCGACTGGCCCCTGCATCCAGAAGAACTTCCACGCTTACATCCAACAGCTGAGCCTCACGAGCAGCATCGCCCGCACAGCCATACGCGCAACCTCAGGTCCTGCACGAACTACAGCGCGCATTCGCCCCGCCCCCCCTCTCCTGCCCACACACACTCAAGATGTGGCTGACAGATCAACAGAGTGAGTCCTTCCCCCTTAGCGCTCGCCGATGAAGGTAGTGAGTGAGCTGACCAAGATTGCTTCCCCTGTAATCCTTTCCCGCTTTCCGCGCGCACGCCTTCCCCTCCAGAAATCGGCGCAGGTCTCGTCTCCTTCGGGACCTTCTTCCTCTTCCTCGGGATCATGCTCTTCTTCGACCACGCCCTCCTGGCGCTCGGGAATGTCCTCTTCACCGCAGGCATCACACTACTCATCGGTCCTCAAAAAACTTTCTACTTCTTCGCCCGGCGGCAAAAAATCAGAGGGACAGCATGCTTCTTCGCAGGCATGTTCCTTGTCTTTGTGAAGTGGACTTTTGTAGGGATGCTCGTCGAGCTCTTTGGCTTTTTGAATCTCTTTGGGTGAGCAAATTCATTTTCTCCTTTGCACGAGGTACCTAGTGCAAGCTCGGCTGACCTCTCATCTCCCATACTTGCTGTACAGCGACTTCTTCCCCGTCATCCTCACTTTCCTACGGCAACTACCAATAATCGGCAACTTCCTATCCTTACCGGTCGTACGAGACGTGAGTCCGCCCCCCGCACAGAATAAACGCGCAACTTTACGTGGAGCTGAACCCACCTGTCCTTCTTCCATCCCATAGGTCCTGGACCGAGTGGCCGGTGTAAGACAATCCGCAGTCTGAAAAGATCTTCGCTCAAAGAGACCACGTCGTGGTCTTTAACGACACGCCACAAATGTAAGGCGTCCCAATCAGACATGCTGTCAGAGCAGGGTCGCAGCAAGTGGATCCGCACGCGAGCCGCTGAAAAGACTATGGATTGGCAGTGTATTCATTGTCATGGGGAGCGGATGAGACAGGGCGGGAAGGGAATAAGGCCGGAATCATGGAACAAACAAGACGACGTTGATCGGACCCTCCAGGCGGAGTTCCCGCCCGAAAAGGAAACAGATATCGGACCACTCAAAGAGCAGTCTAGTAGGAGCAGAATAGAGGAGAAGACGATGGAGGGCGGGAGGGTGCAGAGAGAGAGAGAATGCCCTGGAAACCGGTGAAAGCTGGAAACAATGTACGAGTAGTTCTTGACGATATGGAACACCATATAGCATCCCTTGTCTTCCCTCCTTTGATCACCGCCGTGTTGAAAGCAACGCCCTCAGAGCACTCAACCACTTAATTTCCTCCTCCTCCGAAGGCGCACAGACCAGATACACACGCTTCGGCGTGATGATCTTGAAACAGTTTTCCTTTCTCTTCGTCCGAGCTTTGACACCGCCAACGGCCCCGCTCTCCGTGGTTGAGGTTCCCGCGGCATCCCCACCCGGGCTCAACGTCATCGACGTAAGTTGTGAAAGTGGCGGGCGTGGGGAAGAAGTCGGAATCAGAATGGGACTCGAAGCCGCTTGCTGTTGTTGCTGCTGTTGCTGAGGTGGCTGCTGTTGTGGTTGTTGCTGTTGCTGAGACGATGTCGTGCTTCCTGCCGCCGGTCCAGATCCTGATGCCCCACTAGGTGGGGCCGGCACAGTCGCGTCACCGCTCGTAGATCCATGCGTGATTGAAGAAGACGTAGCCGAAGTGCTTAAAAGCGCCGTCGAGGGTGCCGCTCCACCCGCACCTGGTCCGGTTGGTGCTGCTCCCGACGCAGCGCCCGAAGCAGAGATTCCGCCATCACTCATGTCGCGAGACCGAGAGCGTTGCCGTGTGCGAGTAATCGACTCGCGCTCCCCCTTATGGCGCTCTGTCTCGCTTCCTGAATCCGTCAGGCCCGCCACAGCTCCACGAGCCGCACGATTGGAGGAAGCATCACCCTGCTGCTTGATCGGGATCGCTGCCGAGGGTGAGGTATATGCGCCGCCGCCGCCGACTCCTCCTCCAGTATTCGAGGGTGAAGAACTCAAAAGGGCAGAAGACTCAGAGGTCAAACCAGTCAGGCCATCGCGTTCGCGTTCTCGATCCTTGTCTTTCTCGCGGTGTTCATACTCGATGGCATCCAAGATAGAACTGATGGGAATCACGCGATGGGCCTTCGTGTTCTGTTCGGAATCCGAAGGGGAAGAAGGCAATTGTCAGGAAACCAGAGCAATGATGGATAGCACGTAGAGCAGATTGCGGAGGGGACTGACCATGTGATCCTTGGCATAAAGCAGCCGGGAACTGCTGAGAACGAACCAACGCTTCCGCCAGTGCTTTCGACCTTTGCTCTGCTTCATGAGATAGCCCTGCATGATGACCTTGTTCGGGTTGCTGAGCAGACTCGCACCGGGCTTTGGCTGTTGAAGCGCCTGTTGCTGAGGTGACATCTGCGCCATCTGAGGTGCATCTGGGTTGGAAGAAGAAGAATATGCGGAAGGACTGGTGGAGAGCTGGGTGTTGGTGTTGACGCTCGTGGTGAGTCCGAGGGCAGGGCCGGGCAAGGGCATGGCCTGATCGGCAATTTCATCCTCGTCCCAGTCGTCGTCATGCTCGTCTTCGTCGGAGCTACTAAGAATGCCTCCTCCTCCTAGACCCGTACTCCCACCACCCTGAGCGGACATCGCACTGGGGCCGCTGCTCATAGCTGTAGGCTGGATCGAGGTGAGGTCGTCCTGGGCAAGTGCGAGGGTATTTGTTTGGGTGCTGATCGCACCTTGCCCGAGAGCAGAGGGCGAGAGCGCTGCAAGGGGCTGAGGAGAAGTCTGCAGTTGCGTTTGCTGGGTCGCAGCACTGTCGGTCGAGTAAGTCTGCGCGGAGCGCTGTTTGATAGCATTCAAGTCGTCGATCCAGGCCTGCATCTCCTGACGGGAACCGGCATTTACGTAGAAAGTCCGACTGGGCGTGACAATGCCGAAAGTGTGATCTTTGCCTTTGAGCTCGACAGCGGCGACGGTGTGGACCTCAGACATGTCGATGAAGCGAAGAAGCTGGTACTCTTTCTCGTTCTTGTAGTATGCTAGCTTGCTGGAGCGGAGCACGAACCATCGTTTCTTCCACGTCTTGCGCTTCTCCCCTCGCTTGTAGAGGTATCCGGATCGAACGATGTGCTCGTTGCCCATGTCGTACCCCGCTGCGCCTGCTCCGTCTTCGCAGTCGTCATCTTCATCATAGTCGGCATCTGGGTCATTGTCGTACCCATCATCGTATGAGGGTGCCGGGATATTCACTGCTGGCCGCGTTGGAGCGGGTGCGGGCGCGGGTACCGGTGCCGCTGTAGTACTTCCTGCTGACGGCCCTGCGGCCTGCGCAAGGGATGCCGGTGCTGTGGCACGCAAGGCCGGTGATGTTGAAGGTGCGACTGGCGGCGTCATATTGGCAGCGCTTTCGCCAGGCGTTGCGTCCATCTGAATGGATGTGAGCCCAGTCGAAGGCAAACAGACTTGGGGATCCGCTGTGGGTCTAGAGTTGGCTTTGCTTTGTGTGGGAATCCTCGGGAGAGCGGGTGGGCCAGGTGTTGTGAAGTTGGGGGGCAGAGAGGGGCAGGGTGTGAGGTGGGTGTAACATGTACGAGCGAGTGAGGGCCGTGGTGACCCGCCAGAAAACTCACTTACTCGGCCGAGTTAGACACTCAACTCGCCTTCATTGCTCTCTCGACTTCCACCCGCTGATGGTCGAGTAAGAATCTGCATGACTGGGTCGGAGGCAGGTGCAGTCCTCTCTTCCGTGGCGAGGCTTGAGCGAGTGCCTTCATACCCTGATTTCGCGGTGAGGATCCTCTGCACCTACCCAGTTACAGGCTTTTCTCAACGTGTCTCTTCTTCTCCACCTTCTTCCAAATGATCCTATCAGAATGACTTTCTCCGTCCAAATCGACCTTGTCTGTTGCCCCAAGATCTGGTGAAAGACTGGCCCATATTCCGCCTCCTCGCCACCGGTGATAAGGATACCGCCGCCGACGCTGAAGCTGAGAATGGCGAAGGATTGCTCCATCCGGCATTTACTGTCCTGCAACAGCGCTATGGACAACATCATCGCGTGCCCGTCGTCCTTCCCTCTGGCTCATCGCCCGAAAGAACAGAGATGAGCCTCTCGGACGCTGTCGACCTTATGCGCTCTCACAAGCGTTCAGGAGCAGCGGGCGCCGTTTACATCAAAGACTGGCACCTTTTCCGCCAAGAGCGTCTACGGCTTCGAAATGTGCCTTCCGACGGCGATCAGGCCGGGGCCGAGAAAGAAGAGGAGCAGAAGCTGTATGAGCAGCCCTTTCTCTTCCAGGACGATTGGATGAATAATTCTGGAGACCGAGAGGCGGATGACTTCGCCTTCTGCTATGCGGGATCTATGGGCTCCTCGACCGGTCTACATCGCGATGGTGAGCGCTGCCTCACTGTGCCTCTGGATTTTTACATCCATTTGGCTCAGTACTTCAACTCCTTTCCTTCCCTCGTAGTATACACTTCCTACTCGTGGTCGACGAATATCATCGGCCAGAAGCGATGGCGGCTCTTCCCTCCCGCATGTGCAAGCAAGCTTAGACGTGAGTCCTACTCTCGTTCTTCGTCTCGAACCGAAAGGGTCGAAGGGTGATTGATTCTTCCGTAACCTCGGTTGCAGGCTTTCCGGACGTGCGCACATCAGAGCTGGCGAGTAGTTGCGATGAGATGGACGACCGCTTACGGAAAGGCGAACTCGGACTCGTCTCTGAGGGCAAAGCAGGTTGGCCTCTGTGGGAGGAAGCCCGGTCCCAAGCGATTGAGCTTGTCCAAGAAGTGAGGAACGAGAATCCTTCTCGCTCCTCTTTGAAGTGCGCGCATAATCTGACTTTGACTAACTCCTTTCATATCCTGACAGGCTGGCGAGACGATCTTCGTCCCTTCAAATTGGTATCACGAAGTGCTGAATCTGACGGACTGTCTTTCGATCAACCATAACTGGTGCAACATTTACAACCTTGAGTCCATGTTCGATTCCATGGTGGAAGAGGCGAGTACTGTCTTGTTGTTGCGACCTTGAAATACTTCGTCAAATCCCTCGATTGACCCATTTTTTTCCGCGTTGACAGGTCGAAGATGTAGAGGCATCCTTGGAGGACGTGCGGGCGATGCTCGAAAAAGGTTCATCAGGCGGAGAAGAGTGGAAAGAGGAGTGGGTCGGTATTGCGCAGGAGGTCGCTCGTCAGGATGCCGGGTGGGCGTGGTCAGGATTCTGGGAAATGGTAGACCACAACCTGACAGTACCATCCACACAAGTGAGTGATTGCAAGCCCAGATTTCGCTGTAAGACGACAGGTGTGGTAACGCAAATGGCCCACGTTTGCCTTTTCCTACTTCGCGCTCTTCTGGATTCGCGGTCGAACCGTGTTTCAGCCACAGTACAGGCCTGGAGACGAAGAGGTCAAGCAGATCATTAGACGACTCCTTCAGCGCTTTCAAAGTCGTCCAGAAGCGCCGTATCTCGGCAGACATGTGGAGATCTGTGTGCAACGTATTGGCTCTATTCTGTGATACTGATGTTTTAAATCCGTGAGATGTCAGGAGACTAATACTTTTTCTGAGCACTGAGCTCAGGGCATGGGAAGATCCAGCGAATTGTGCAACTTCGCTGCTATTTCGACGTAGTCCGGTTCGCTCTCTGCAGTGATCAGACCGTGCCGAATGAAGAAGTCGATGAGGACTGTTGCAGACGAAGAAACAGTCGGTTTGATCAGACAGAAGTCACTTCTTATCGGCGCAGAATGGGGAGGGGGAAATGCTCACCCAGTGCACAGTTGGGCTTGAATCTGGCTTGACGGATGAGCTTGTCGACCTGCTCGAACGACATGAGCTCGAACGACTCGGCTTCCCCATCCACAGGTTGAGGAATGATGTCTGCCGAGGGCAAGGCTAGGTCGTATACGTACTCGATTTCGGGCTGTACGAAGCCTTCGTTTGCTTTGTGGACGTACGTGATCACGCCCGTTGCCTGTAGAGTGCAGGGTAGAAGTTTCGCGAGTGAGCATGAATCGAAGGAACACAGACAGGAGCTTGATAGAGAAAGTCACCTTGATATGTTTTCTGACGAGGTCTTCGGGAAATCCAGCTTCTTCCCAGCACTCTCTCACGACCGATTCTCCTTGTAAATCCCCGGCTGTAATGCCCCCAGCGACCTGAATGAAGGGAACGGACATTGATCAGACCCTCCATAATGCACAGAATACAGCCATATTCGAATGCCTTCGTTCCATACTCACAGTGTTGTCCAAGTACGAAGGCCATGTCGCCTTGTTCGCGGCCCGTCGGGGAATCCATACGCGCATGTCAGGCGTGTATGCGCTGAGATGGACCCCATAAGTTGCAACGCCCCACAGCGCACACGCGGCGCGTTCCAAGCGAAAAGCTATGGTACGACCAGGGCCCCATATCGCATAAAGCTCGTTCCTCCACCCATCGAGTGGATATGGGAAGTGACCTTCGTCCCTCCACTTCTCGGCCAGAGTTTGAAGCGCCTTCGAGCGTTGATCCGGGCTAGAGCACCAGTCGTCAAATGTGACTGCAGCGAGGGCCTGAGTGTTTCCTGCTTCTGTCGAAGACGGAGGGATCAAGCGGAGGCCAACTTTCGAGGACGAGGAGGACGCAGAAGAGACTTCTTTCTGAACTTGGGCGAAGACGGAAGGGATGATGTACCCGAACTTGCGGCCGTCCACAAGGAAAAGGTGCAAGGTGGGGTCGAGCTGAGGCTCGGAATTGTGGCAGAGCTGTACAACTTCGAGCAGACTGAGGAGGCGGCCATCGGCACTGCTACTGGCCTGGGTCTCGTGCACAGTCGCGGCGGCCATGACCTTTGCGTGCAAATGTAAGATGAGGGGATGAGTGATGGTTGTCGAGGGACATGTTTCTGTCGCCCTTTCTGTCGACCTTTCTCTCGGTCACCTCATCGTCCCAAACATGTCAAGCCAGGGAAACACTCCTAATCGCTTTGCTGTTACTCATGTGAGTCCAACGCTCAGAACTGAGGGAATGGAGGAGGTCGCGTCGCTGAAGCAGACCTGCCGCTGTGGTTCATTCAGCATTACCAAGGTATGCATATCCAGAAACACGTGCAAGGTCGGGGACCAGAGCTGACTAGGTAGGGGCTATTGTCAAGTCCTGTACTCGCTTGGCGTCGGGAAGAGAGAGGGCAATCGAGTCTGGCATGATGGATGTGAGCTTTCGTCCTCTTCCATTGTTCAACAGATTGCGATGCTTAAACCTTTGCACCTCTCTTTCAGCGCTCGATCATCACTTAATGAATGGTAGAGTAAGGCTGCCTGCAAGGAGCCAGGAAGCGGTCGTGAACTCAACGCTGAGCAAGCCCGAGTTGGCCTTACTTTGTGATCCAGGTCATTCTCAGGGATTCGGCGGAAGCATCCATCGCCGAGGATTTTAGATTCATCCAGGGTGAGTCTTCGATGTACTTGAGCTCGAACTCAGGCTCGTGTACTCGATACTGATTTTTGTCGCCCCACAGCCTCTCATAGAGCCTGGTCGCAGGGCCATTCGATGGAGCTTGACTCAAAGTGTGTGGTCGAGGTCGTGACATTTGTCCGTGCAAGTCGACAGGTGAGCAGGATGAATGCATGCATTGCCTCGGTCTTCTTCAAAGCGCTGAATGACTCGATGCGTGGCACAGGATGTTCGACCGATTCTTCGGACGCTCGACAATCGAAATCAACACCAGCATCAGGACCTCCAGGCGACTCCAGGCTCGACCGCGGGTTCTGGACGTTTCCTGTTGCCGGGTCAGGATGGGGGTGGAGCGAGTCCAAACGGGGAGCGGGAACCAGAGCGGATCGCACGGGCGACAGCGAGTAGGGGCCACTTCGTCATCCCTACCGAAGGAGAAGTCGAAGTTTCTAATTGGAACGGCATGTAAGTGTAGTCCCATCTTGAGTAGCTCAGCTCCTTGCTCATCGCTTTTGTTGCACTCAGCACGCCTACGGCCGCAGCGAACACCTCTACCTCGCTTCTGAAAGAGGAAACGAGACCCGTCCTGTCTGGAACCAAGCTTTCTGGCTCCTCGTCCACGATTTCGACGAAGCGAGCGTCGAATGAGCCTGGGATGTCGCACGCCGACGCAGGCCCTAGCAACCCGAAACAGAGACGACTTGGTACAGCTATGAGACGGTAGGAGGAGAGTCAGCGGCTGAGAGCGGAGTAGGCAGAACTGCTTCTTCAAGAAGGGGAGAGTGGGAGGAGCGACGTTAGCCAAATCCGTCGTTGCGGTGCCTCTTTCGGTTCAGGAGGTTGGATCTGTTAGGCACGAAGCTGCAAGCATTCCACATCCAAAACCAGGTCGTCAGTGCGTGTCGAGAAGAGCTCCTGATGAAAGGAGAAGCAAGGTTCAGTCAGAATATACATACACATGGTGGTGGATACATGGCGAAGTCGTTGCTGTCGAGAATTGGATCGTTTCTTCTTCGCCTCAACGCACGGCCTCATCATCGTGCAGCCCGATCGTCCGTGCGGTCGACGTCCATCATCAACCGAATCATCCGCCGACTCCCTGCCATTTTCACCCTCCCAACCCTTCCGAAAGTCACAGTCAGCAGTCATGGCAGCAGCAGCAGGCGCAGGCAGTAGCGGCAAGTCTTTCCTCCAACGCTTCGTGCAAGCAACGCAGTCCACCTTCCCGCGCAAGTGTGCCTCAGCGGCTTTCCTTTTCGCTAGGTGAGATGCCGAATAGCCGCAGATTCTTCAGAGTGAAGAACAGAAGGGCGAGATGGACAGGTGCTGATGCTCTGGGATTCTTACCTCGTCCTCAGCGGAGACGTGATCGCCCAGCAAGTCATAGAGAAGCGTGGCTCGAAGCACGACATCTTGCGCACGTCGCGACTGGCCATCTATGGCGGTGTCATTTTCTCTCCCATCCTGATCCAATGGTTCAAAGCTCTGGAGAAGATCAAGTTCCAAAGTCGCGCGGCCACCATTGCGACCAAGGTGGCAGCAGATCAATTCATCGCCGCGCCCAATGTCGTGGCTCTCTTCTTTGCTAGCACAACCCTCATGGCGGGCGGGTCATTTGACGATGTGAAGCAGAAGCTTAGGGAGGTGAGATCGAGCTCGTGGTGCCGGTACATAACATGCGCGTAGCTTCTCTGAAACCTTCTTCATCTTTTCAGTCGTGGTGGTCCACTGTCAAGATGAACTGGGCTGTCTGGATTCCCGTCCAGAGCGTCAACATGGCCTTTGTCCCCGTCGACCAGCGGCTGCTATTTGTGTAAGTCCGACATACCTTCTGATCTGGGATTAACGCCTTATCCAGATCAATCAAACTGAACTTTCTTTCCTGCTGTATCATTTCGCCTTTCTTAGCAATGTCGTGGTATGTATGCGCTCGAAGTCTGGCAAGTCTCCTCGTTCAGGAACGCTCCTGACATTTTCTTCCCTTTCATCTTTTTCTCACTGTAGGCACTCTTCTGGAACACATTCCTTTCAGTGTAAGTACCTCGAGGAGCTGCTAATATTCCGAGATGTCCACTGTTTTGCTCACGGACTCCTGTTCTATCGTTGCAAACCACAGAATCGCCTCAAACCAGGGACCAGCTCAAAAAGAAATCAAGCACGAAGTGTCGGACGAGATTCGCCGGCTCGAAGCAGAGGACAAGCGCGATCTTGTAGCGGCCCGTCAAGAGGGAGGGAAGGAGTGGGAGAAGCTCAAGGGCAAGGTGGGATCTCGAGCATGATTTCGGAGCCTGTCGACAATTTCACACCATCGTGGCGATCTACCGAGAACAGGCAGTCAGACACTCTTTACGCGGTCGGTATTAGCGTTGGCCCCCCAGCGCTTTCTACACAACCGACACGGCTACCCGCATGGTACACGCGCACGCTCATTCCATTCACCGGCTATTTCCTATTGGACGCAATCAAGGTCACGACTCAGCCTCACTGCGATAAAGAGGCGGGCGGGTTGAAAGGGCGGGATGGGGATTCTCTTCTCACTATACTATACACATCACTTTAACGACTCTCTATACATAAAGCAGTTCACTGTCTCAATCAGCATTTCTCAATTATCCAGTCAATCTATGACTGGAATCACCGTTGTTCTTGACCCAAATTTCATCTATTGCGCAACCTTCGTGTCTTGTAGAGCCTCGTTGCAGCGGCCGCAGATCTCCTCGTCCAACTCACGCCGGTAGGTCCAGCATCGTGGGCATTTGTGTCCCGAAGCTGGACGAAGCAGGACGCGTACGTCTTCAACCTGCGACAGCAGAGACCAGTCAGTCCCCAGACCTTCCGCTGCGGCCGCCGCTGAAGACTCCCTCTGGGCCGATGCGATCGAGACATCCGAGACAATGAAAAAGTTGGCAAGTTCGGATTCTGTCCATCAAAAGGTGGAAAGAAGTATAGTAAGTTTCCACAAGAAACCGCGTCCGCATTCGAATTAGACTGCAAGGCTAAGGCGAGGGCCTACTCACCTTTGGACTGAAGAAGGCGGAGGAGAGAACTGCCTGGCGCTGCTTCAAGATGCACCCCGGCCGCGAGAGAACTCTTGACATGCCTGTCCACGAAAATTTATAAGCAGCGAAATCAGCGACCACGAAAGATTGAAGCAACTGGGGAAATCAGGGAGCGTCACCCACCCTTCTCTTCTGGCCTTTTCAAGGCTGGCGAGTACTGCGTCGCGCACTTTCAGCATAGACTCCATCTCTGCCGCAAAACTGAGATCGTTCCAGCGCACATCCTGTTAAACAAAAGCGGAGGAAAGAGAATCAGACATGTTGAATGTCATGAGAAGATCGTAACAGGCGCACAATCACGACTGTCACATGTAAACTTACGACGGCCTGCCACCCAGCTTCGAAGATAGACTGAACAGCGCTTGAATCCTGATTTGGCTCTGGATCCTTCTCTGCGCCATGGTAGAAGTGCAGGATCTCCTCGGCCAAGTGAGGCGTCACAGGTGCGAGAATGGATGTGAAGGTGCGAAGAACCTGTGATAAAAGAATGATCATTCAGCATCTAACACTGCCACTTCGTCACGCATCAGAAGTATCAGAACAGTTGCTTGCTCACCTGGTCTAGGACAGCAAGGATTGTTCTCCTCCGACTTGACGACTGTGGATCAGCGTAAAGAACGTCCTTCGTGATGTCAAGGTACAAGCTGGACAAAGGCCCGCTCGCGAATTCGGTAACTCGCCGCATGACTGAACTCATCATAACAAGAAGCAAGAATCAGTGGTCGTGGCCGGAAAAGAAAAATTACTGCATCATTGCCACTCGTCTCCTCTTACCTTGAGCAAAGTCGTATTTTTCGTATGCATCCCGACAGGCGTTTTCGAGTCGATACAGCTCGAGAAGAATATACCGATCCGCCTGTGACCCTCGGAATGAAGTTCAGCCTTGGTGACTGTACAGACAACATAAGTTCTATGGCGCTAACTCACCATAGACATGGACTCGACCTCGAGCTCTCCACTCTCCACCAATACTTTGCCCTCATCTCTCGGTCTTCTCGACCAAGTCGACAACCCTACGCCGCCCGCAGGCAGATTAGCCAACATAAATCTAGCCGAATTTCTCACTTTTCGCATCGCCTCCGCTGCCTTCTTCAGGATGGCCGGCCCAATGGGGATGTCGGAAGAGTAATCGCTCTTGGCCACCCAGAACCTCAACACGTCCGTTCCGTATGCAGGCCAACCCCGTTTCTGGTCTCCTTGAATGATTGTGAGAGGCGAGAGCACGTTGCCAATCGACTTGCTCATCTTCTTGCCCTTCTCATCAACGACGAAACCATGCGTTGCGATGCGGGCGAAGGGAGCTGAGGCAGCGGATGATCCGCCGGTAGATTCGGCTACTGCAACAGCAGTCAGCAGCGACGATTGAAACCAGCCACGGTGTTGATCTGATCCCTCCAAGTAAAGATCCGCATATGGTTGCTCTGGCCGCAATCCACGGAGCAAAGCCCAAGAGACACCACTGTCGAACCATACATCGACAGTATCTCCACCCTTTCGCCACGTTTTGCCTTGCTCCCTATGTTCGGGTGCGACAAATTCGTTCACGTCACCTGACCACCAGTAGTCCGTTCCTCGCTCCGCTAGCACGCGAGCAATGTGAGCTACGTTTGTGTCTGTGATCAAGGGCTCATCCGTCTCGACGTCGTACAGCACGGGAAGAGGCACGCCCCAGGCGCGCTGACGGGAGATGCACCACTCGGATCGAGAGCGAATGAAAGCCTCCAAACGGTTACGACCGGTGGGAGGGAAGAAGGTGACGGATTGTAGGGCCTGCAGCGCAGGTGCTTTGATACGGTCCAGGTTCGCAAACCATTGAGAGGTTGCTCTGATAATCGCGTTCGAGATAGAATTCCCCAAGTACATCAGCTTACATTCATGCCTTTATCGGAAGGACATACGTGGCTCACCTGGTAATGACTGGCTTTTTGGACCGCCAGTCATAAGGGTACTTGTGTAGGATTGGTACCTCGCTAAGCAACGCACCTCTCTCTTCAAGAATTGTCATAACCTCTCTGCCACCCGGACCAAGCACATCAAGCCCGATTAAGCGCCCCTCTCCCACGTCGGCTGTGTACCGTCCGTCATCGTCGACAGGTGAGAAGAGGCCTTCTCGAGCCAGCAAGCCCTGAGCGCGGCACAGTTCATAGTCGTCTGAACCATGAGCGGGTGCACAGTGAACAAGGCCGGTTCCCGACGTCGCGGTGACAAAGTTGGCAGCAAGAATAGGACGTGATGATGCGGCTGCCGCAAGGAATGGGTGTCGGTAGGTTGAGTCGAGAAGAAATGCGCCAGGGATTGTGGCGAGCACTTCGAGTGCTCCGACGCTGTCTCGGACTTGACCCTTGGCTGGTACCCTGCCTGTTCCAAGCTCAGAAACGGCCTGCAAGCGATCCTTCCCGATCAAAAGAAAACAGCTTTGACCGTCTGGACTGGCTGTGCGGACGAGGGTATATTCTAGATCGCGGTGCACAGCGACTGCCTATTGCAGTTGTGAGGGTCAGCATACTGGTAAGAAAGCGCAGAAGACGAGATATACTCACCGCATTTGCAGGCAATGTCCATGGAGTTGTGGTCCACACCACGAGATCGATGTTCCTGACGTTTGCGGCTTCCCCACCAAGTGCCTCTCGTAGTGCTGGACCGATATGGTCAATCTTGAAGCGGACATACGCACTCCGTGAACGATGAGTCTCGTTGTACTCCAGCTCTGCCTCAGCCAGAGCCGTCTTGGTAGATGGCGACCAGTATACAGGCCTGTACTGCCGATAGATGAGACCCGAGCGCGCCATTTGGCCAAAAACTTGAAGCTGATTGGCTTCGTAGGCGGGATCTGCGGGGAGGTATGCGCTTTTGCGATGAGCAAAACGTCTCTTCTTACGATGCCAGGTCACTCACCCAGAGTCCTGTATGTATGTTGTTTGCTCCAGTCTGCCATGATTCCGAAATGCTGAAACTCTGCTTTCTGTGTTTCGATGGTGTCCAGCGCGAATTGAGCAGCGGTCCTTCTGAGTTTGAGGGCCGCGGCGTCAAGAGAAGGAGGTGACGGGGTCTCCAAATCTCCAGTTGATTCGCGAGGTTCCTTGTCTTGCTGTAGCGATTGAGTAGCCTTGAGCTCGATGGGCAAGCCATGGCAATCCCAGCCTGGCATGTAACTGTGTGCGAAGGGTACCCATGGTCAGTAGTCAACAGGATGTTTTGGGTGAATGCGCATGCATGTACACTCACTGCACCCTTCTTCCTGCAAGAACATTGTATCTGTTCACGATGTCCTTGAGGATCTTGTTGAGTGCATGTCCCGAATGCAACGACCCATTCGCATAAGGCGGCCCGTCGTGTAAGATGAAGAGGGGCCCGGTGTTGTTCTTGAGCTGTCTGTGGTAGAGGTCCGTCGTGGTTCTGTCTCGGAAGTGCGGCTCACGTACGGCAGCGTTGGCTCTGATGTCGAAGGCCGTCTTGGGCAGAAAGAGAGTCGAGGCGAAGCGCTTCTCTGCGGCCCTCTGTTGCTCATCATCTTGGGAGGAAGAGGAAGCGTGTCGTGCGTGTCTGAATGCGCATGAAGAGCATGTAATCCCCACGGAGAGCGATGCTGGTATCCGCGCAAAGAGCTGCCGGCGCTGCACCGTCCTCATCGCCATCGCCATCGTTGTCGCTGCCTTCCTCATCGATGTTGGCTACCATTTGAGGCATGGCCCATGGCATGGGAGAGCAACCCATTCGATCCTTCTGTTGCTACGCAGAGGACCTCGAGCATCCCCGACCATTCCAGCGCATTGACCTTGAGCTCGAGGTCGACAGCATTCATTCATCTTCACAACTACAGTCACGACGCATATCACACGCAAAAGATGAGCTACCAGGCACAGTCACTCTTCTACCAGGGCGCATACGAAGGCTGCATCGCCGCAGCCGCCAATGTCAATCCAGCGACCATCGACAG